>OX465381.1:9187212-9402847 GCA_950004255.1 Mesopsocus fuscifrons
GCACTTCTGCTGATCGGTATCACGTTCAAAGATAGTCTTTAGCTTCACATACATTTCACAGGAATTTGCACACGACATCAAGTGCACAAGCAGGTTCTTGTCTATAGTTGTCACGAGATGTTTTTGAACTTTTGCGTCTTGCTTTTTCCATTCTGCTATTTTCTTTTCATCGGTTTCGGGGCACTTTTGCATTCCATCAGCAATGGCATACAGCCCAGAACTTTTAAGAAAGATGTCGATTTGGAATTTCCAAATTTGGTACGACTCTGCATCTTTCAACTTTTCTATGCCTGCCTCCTCCTGCCTGTCTGACATCTTAGGGGGTTTTTACGATTTTACTCACAGTTTTTACTGCCAATGAGATCTTGATTGGCGAACCACGCTCTGCTACCACTGTTGAGGCGTTTTACTTTTAATAAGAACACTGTGGACTTTTCTATTTTAGTTTTAATAGGCAGGACATTTCTTACTAGTACAGGTGAACAACTACCAACGGCGTACTAGCGGGTTCCTTCTTGCACCATACATTTTTAGAGAAACCGAGATACAAAATTCAATTATCATTATTGTTATTATCCTTAATTATAAATTAATATATCTAAAATCAAACCTTTGTTTTATTATAATTCACTTTAATATTCAGGATGTTGGAATTATGTATTGTAATTCCCGCTTTAATTCAACAGTCCGACAACAGTCGCACTAAACTTTCTCGCCCCATGTGATTTTTTTTTTTTTTTTTTTTTTTTTTTTTTGATTTCTTTGAGATTTTTTTGCGGGCGTAATTTTTAAGCAATCCAAAATCGGTTGAAAATGACCCAAGAACATCTATCTGAGATCACTTCCACCAAGTTTCATGGCTGTCATTCTATTACTGTAGTCCCAAATGCGTTCCGACCATTCAAAAACGTGGTTTCTCATTCTCAACTCATTTTCGACACTTTTTTGACTACAACGGCCGTAATTTTGAAGATAACAAAATTATGTTCGACAGATGTTTAAGTTACATGGTTCTACACAAATTTACCAAATTTCATGACAATCGGTCAATAAATGTGAATGGCGCCGAAACGATGGAACTTTGGTCCAGAACGGCCGTAATTTTCAACCAATTCAATTTTAGTTGAAAATGACCTCGAAGCATCTATTTGTCAACACACATACCAATTTTCAGTGTTATAGATTGAAAAGTGTACCGTCGGCGCTTGTCTAAGTAACCAAAAACACGATTTTTGAATTATTTTGGCGGTTTTTTGACAATAGCGGCCGCAATTTTTGACCAATCAAAAAATCCTTGAAAATGCCCCTCGGCAGTAATTTTAGACAGGTCCATACCAAATTTCATCAAAATCGGATGAACGGTATAGGCGCTAGAGCACTGCACGGACTGACGGACGGACTGACGGACGGACTGACGGACTGACTGATGTAGGGCCGCCTCACTGTTTCTGCCCGCACCTCTACCCGCCCCCTCACTGTGTCTGCCCAGTGTATAACTTACGGAATGGCGTACATGCCCGCCTCACTGTTCGTGCCCACAGTCTTTGTCAGATCAATGTAGTTTAAATCGCGCGGGCAGGTTGGGAATAATGTCGCGAACAAGATTTGTCTCATGCCACGTTCCAGGATCGCCAACATAAACGTGGACAACAAAAACGCGGTAAAAATTAAAATTCTCTAAGTTACTTCAAAAAGTATCTTTTTCCGCGCTTGGGCCGAAATTACCTTTAAAGGGTCAATGTTAAACCAGTTGACGGTACTCATTTATGAGTGAACCATCAGTTTATGACCCCCAGTCCCCCACTGGATATTTTTAACCGAACATCCATGCCCTGCTCCCAGCACAGAAAATTCAACATCAAAATGTCAATAGACATTGAGTAGGTATGTCGATGTTGGTACCTATACATTTCACTGCTGTCACTGCGCGGATATTTCTATCTTTGCCATAATTACTTAGCTATCAACAGCAGGAGAGGCTTCACATGCCTGTGCACAGAGAGCAGTGCCTATGCGAAAGAAATAGTTAGAGCACATTTTTTACAAAACGAAGCGAGAAATCACCCAAAGACACTTCTGCCTGGCAAGTTTTTAGCAGTGATATAGAACCCATGGATAGGACGCTCAGGGGTAGCGTCTCCACTTAGCACATACTTGCACTCAGGAAGGTATGAAGTGTGCCGGTAGCAAGGCCGTACCCAGGGGAGGTTAGGGGGATGTGAACCCCCCCCCCCCGAAACTACACGGCTTTACCTACACTAGAGAGAATTAAGTTTTGAATGAGAAAATATAGTTTCGTGCTACCTAGGTAGCCTAATGAGTAATGACGTTAAAAAGACATATTATATTTCAGAATATTTAAATATCCAATATCTATAGTTTTCTCACAAAGTTTGAAGTTCTAGCGTAAAAAAATAAAGAATGTACCTATATTCAGTCTTAACGAAGATAAACAGCTTAATATTACCACAAAGCTTCAGTTTTTAGGCCTTCAGTTATTTTCTGACCTCAGAAAAAAAAGAGTAGGTATAAGGGTGCATCCCACCATGCCCGGTTAAAATTAAACTGGAGATTTTGTCCTATGTTTACCATGTTAAATTTAACTTAAAAGTTAAATTTAACATGGTAAATCTCCAGTTTAATTTTAACTGGGCATGGTGGGACGCACCCTAAATAAAATAAATACATTCCCGCAAAAAAATTAAACCGATAAATTGTCATTTTTATTGAGTATAGGTAGGTAGATCCATGGGTTCCATATCACTGGGTTTTTATAATATCACGATTTGTTATGTTTACCTTACGAGTAATTAGGTTATCCACAGCTTTTTTATACAATCATGATCTTTTATGTTAACCTTACGAGTAATTAGGTTATCCAACGCGTGCACGCTACTTGGGGAAAATGTCGCCAGTTTACAGATTCATTTGCGCGCCCATGTTCAAATTCAGATATTTTTGTAGAAAATAATTTTATAAATTTGATTTTTTTGTAACTGATTAAGTTTATAAGCTTCATCTGAGCTTAATATTTAAAGTAAAAGAGAAGAAGATGAGATTCAATATTTTTAACAACTTTCCAAAGGAGAAGTATAGGAAACTTATACGACTCCAACACCAGACCTCGAGATGAGAATGGCAGAGTAACAAAAAACTGAATTCCATCGTGTTAACCACATCGGATTATTTTAGGAGATGTATTATGAATAATTAAGCAGCTGCTAAAAAAATCACGTAAAAATATGAAGGTTTATACGAGAAATTAATAAAAAACTTAACAGATTTCCTACACGCATATTTCGCTGTTTTCAACCACTATGTTAAGCTGGTCCTTCTGTTTCTGCCCTGGGCAGAAAATTATTTTAACACGGAGAGTGGGCAGAAACACGCGCGGAGCTGTCGCGACGGACGGACGGACTGACGGACGGACAGACTTTTTCCAGAAACCACTTTTTTGGACTCAGGGGACCCCCAGGATCATGGGAAACCCAAAATCTCAATTTCGAAATTTTGCACGAAAACAATACTTTCTCGCCATATATGGCTAGCGAGAAAGTAATATATGGCTAGCGAGAAAGTAAAAACCTGTTATCACTGTTTAAAAGAATTTTGTCAGGTATAAATTCAGCAATGACCAGACTATGAAATGCCTGATCTGTACTGGTGTTACGTCAGAGGATACGTCACTGCAGCGGCCTCATAGCGTGCTTGAGCATTAATGTGACAAATAGCACACTAGCTATTTTTGTGATAAGTAATTCACGCCATGTCGAGTGCTACTGTAGTTATGTGGTGCTGTGTGCAGTGGGTTAGTCATGGCCCGGATAGCTCAGTCGGTAGAGCATTAGGCTTTTAACCTAAGGGTCCAGGGTTCGAGTCCCTGTTCGGGCGTATTTTTTTAATCGCAATTTTGTGGTATTTCGGTAATATTCTTGGGGAAATACAACAGAAATAGTCGCGATGAGGTTTTTAGGTTAAATACAGATATTCTAAATTGTATGCTGTGGGATTGGGACCTGAGATTTTGAGATTGAGGCCTTAAAGGGACTTGAGATTTTGAGATTGAGGCCTTAAAAAAATACTTCAAGTAATATTCATTACCAGTAATTTAGTATTTCCATGTAAGAACCAAGTAGGAAAATACCTATATTATTTCCAGGTAGATTTCTTTCATTTGTAATTTTTTTTCTTTCCATTTTCAGTCTGTCCAGGGAGTAGAGTAGACGTGTAGACGATAATTTTCCGAAAAAACATAGGACTTTAAATAGAGCATGTAAATGAGATTTACTCATCGTCAGGCCTTAACCCTACCGAGGCAAGTTCAACAAGGGGCTATTCAGGTTCTATAAGTTCTACGGTTAGTTCTAAAGTAAGTTGTTATCGCAACGTGTTGATAACTAATCGCAGTAATAGAATGGCCCATTCTTGTTAAAAACCGAGGGGTAACCACTCCAGGGATTCCCTGAGATTCCATAAAGATTTCCAAAGATTCCCAACGATATTCGTAGAAAGATGAACCCCGAAGGGTTAACCACTCCAAATAAAAAATCCAAGATTCCCTGAGATTTTATAAAGATTTTCCATGATTCCCAACGAGTGGTTAACCCCTCGTTTAAAACTTATTGGTCAACTCACCCGCGTTTTGCATCACATGTAGTAAAGGCTTTACTGATTAACTGTGAGCGCTACGAGCCTCCCAATTTCGAATACCTTCATTCCTTTTTCGATATCCATTTTATACTTTGTTCCACTTGTAATTAGGTTTATAGCACGAGGGCAAAGCCAGGACGTTATTTTAATACCCAGCCCCATTTCGCAAGGGAGCAATATCCATGACAATGCCCGCGGTCTGTTCTTTATAGCCAAATTAATTTATTGTTCATGTGGGAAAGTAAGGTGTGCGGACGGCCTCGATAGCCCAGTGGACTAAGGCTGAATTTCACCACTTTCCGATAGTGTCTATAACTAGAGGATTTAACGAACGAATTTGCGTTATCGTATGTTTAGCTTACGACAAGTGCGATCGGAGAGAAACAAGTGCAAGCGCAAGGCATTTGTCGTAAGCTAAACATACGATAACTTAATCCGTTCGTTAAATCTTCTCGTTAAAAGACACTATCGGAAAGTGGTGAAATTCAGCCTAAATGGTCGACTTTTGAGGAGCAGTGAGAGCCGGATCACACCGGTTCGATCCCAATCCAAAAACCATACCAAAAACGTTTTCTGCTCGGCATTCACCTCTGATATGTTCAGCATGTCAAGTGAAATGTATATCGAGGCTGTAATGGTTCGGAACCCACCTAAAACTGTAGGTCCCCATCGTTTACTCGATGGGTGGGGAGCTGGTATTTGGTAGTGCTGCCAGCTGGGCACAATGGATAGTTCTTGAAACGGTCTAGTTGCTGGGCTTGTCCCCCCCCCCCCCCCCCAACCCTCTGCTGCTGCTATAAGGTGTGCGGAGCAGTTCTAGCTTCTGTTTCGGTCTAAAAGTGACGACATATTGAAAATATAACGGACAAATTAGATACTGAGTATTCAGATCAAACTAAATCCATGGAAGCTTTTGAAAAATTTCCGTCAGACCCGTGTTTGATGATATGACCATAAAAATATGCCTACGCCGCCGTTACACGAAATATTTCTCCAAAAGCCTCGAAAGAAGTCAATGGTCTGTATTTTTTTTATTGAAGGTCCTATATAAAAACAACATTTGATGAAAAAAGAGTTCTTTCACACGTAATTGATTTAAGTAGCTTTCTGTTTTTTTTTTTTCGTTTTTCCTCGTCTTTATATTTTTACGCTGCCGCCTTTTCTACCAATTAGAGTGCCAAGTTGAAAAACGTATAACTTATCTTTTCTTTCCAAAGATTGCACTGTTTGCTTTTCCTTTCTTATTTTTTGTTCCGTAAGCTTTGTTATCAAATGTCTGATCTGATTGGTTCCACTTAAGACCTTTCTGTTTTCCCCTTTTAGCTTTTTAATGTTCCTTGAAACATTTTGTTTTTTCTTTTCGATTTTGCTAATCAGGGCTTTTAAAAAGTTCGTTTTATTTATTTACAAGTCTGATTTCAAGCATTCGTCCTAAAGGGCACGCCGGCAACCTCGCTTTTTCTGGCTTAGTTGAGCTCAAGCAAGAAACCTAACTCTGAAGGTGTCATTTTCCTGATTTTGTTCAAATTTCATGTGCCGTGAGTACAGGTTTCCTGTCGTTTAAATGGGTAACCATAAGGACTTTATCGGAAATGGCTGGATAACGTACACTGTATTCTGAAGTTCGAATGTGAACGAGAGGGTAACCACTCCAGAGATTCCTTGAGATTCCATAAAGATTTCCAAAGATTCCCTACGATAGTCAAAGAAAGATGAACCCCGGAGGGGTAACCACTCCAAAAAAATTCCAAGATTCCCTGAGATTTCATAAAGATTTTCAATGATTCCCAACGAGATTCCCAACGAGTGGTTAACCCCTTGAATGTGCAGTACCTGTATCAGCCGCGTCAAATCATTTTGACCGGTGACAGCCCTTGACCAGCACTTCCAGCACTGCTTTTGCGTGCATGTGATCAGGTGAAGTGAAATCGAAACAACCTCTGTTTGCAGAAGGAATATAGATGAGCTAGTACATAACACGAAAACGTGACCCAAATAGAACGAAATAGTCATCCAGTGTTTTTTTACTGAACATTTCATTTTTCAATTTATGTTTCTATAAATGGAGAAGGACACTGGTACATGCATTCGTTTTGTTTGTATTTCCCATTGAAACAGGACAGGTCAGCAATAAAACTCCCAATTATCCCCGCTGCTGACGTTTTAAGGCTTCAGTCGTCAATATTTTCCCTTATGTATTTTGTGTACCTTTATGTAGGCTTCAGTACACATATGATCAATCTGAATTACTATTTTACTTTGTTGTCTGCGCCAGTTTTGCTGACACGAAGGGCAGACTATAGGTGTTTAAGAGGTAAGGTTTTTTGCTGCTGATGAATTTCTGCAAAAGCCCTACATGAATTTGGATGGACATGAGGCAGACTTTCGGATATAAAATGATAGTACGTGGGGGTCCTATAAGGCCTCTACAAAACAGTGTTGTGATACCTCGCCTTAATTAACGAACACATGCTTATTCCATGGTGGAGACGCGCAACCATGTAAAAAAGCAAGTGTAGCCTATGTGCCTGTTAGAAAATTCCGTGATGGAATGTCACAATAGGTGAAGGATTTAAATAGGGTAGTTTGAAACCTCGCTTCCTAAAATCACCCCAAAATTAATCACGGGACTTATCTCAAAGGGAAATAGAGGATGACTCGCGGCACGTTTGCAGCCCTGCTGACAACGTGACATCGCTTGTCTGCTCCAGGCATTTACTGTCAGAACTGCTCAGGGGCGTATTGAGATTGCCTTGTTGCCTCAGTGGCCCAGGAAGTGGTCACTTTTGGATGAGCACTGTACGCGTTATAACGTCCTCCCAACTTTTCCGCTTCCCAAAATCAGGATATAGATTAAACTTATTCATACGCGTTATTGGCTTGTTATTTGGTTGTAACGAGAACGCCTCTTCCATAGGCGTATCAGGGGGGGGGGGGGGCTTAGCCACCCCAGGATTTTTCCGACCTACACATAACGTCACATAAAGCCATGCATGAGGAGAAGGCCCGGGGTGGCTGAGCTTGGTTAGTAAAGGCGCTAGGTTATGAATGAAAGTAGTAATGTGTAACAAAGACTTAGATTGTTTTTCCAATGTCTTGTAAGTTTTTCGAACCGTGACACTTGACACTTCGAAAACAGCATCTGTGGGGTTTCCACCCTTGCTGTCGCGCTGGAATTTGTTTCTTTTTCTGTCCTGAGCGATTTTTCCGCGCCTGGATGCTTCGGGCCTTTTTCATTTTTAGCGCCTGTGTGCTTCAGACCTTTTAATCACTCACCGTCCCTTTCCCATGCCCTTTTCCCGCTTTAACGAGTTAGAGGTTTAATTTTTTGAAGTCTTTTCTTTTTTGTATTTACTGGTTGAGTAGGTGTACGCTGTATTTCCCTTATCCAATGGTGCTCTCATTTTATTTGAGAATTTCGAATATTTTTTGGTTTATTGTCGCAGTTATACATAGGGGAATGAAAGCTCACTGGTTTTTGTGCTAAATAAAGCATTGTTGAAAACAAGTCCAGAAACTTCTCACCAAAGTTTCAGGACTGTGAAAATCTAAGTATCTCCCAGAAAAAGTCTAGTAAGTCATGGAAATTGAGAAAAGCAGACGTACGGAAAGCATTTTGCAAAGCTTGGCTTGAGAAAGTTTCAGGACAATGGGATTCTCTAGGGTTGAATTTCAACGTGCTCCCTAAGGATAATGACTCTAGGGGTTGAAAAAACAAATCGAGGGAGAAGATCGAAAGCTAAACAATCTGGATAAAGGGGAACGGGGAGATCAGGAGGATTGCTTTCCCAGGAATTAAAATCAGGACTTGACTCCGAACTGGGACTTAAAAAATCAAGGAGAAAATAAATGTCCCGTCAGCAATTGTCATCACTCACTGCAATTCTTTCACCGAATTTTGGATCTGATGTTGCTTTGTTTACTTTATCTATAATTTTAAGCATATGGTAGTTCCCTGAATATACGTTTGCTATTTTTTTACGTTTGGACTTCAAACTTTGTGAGAAAACTATTGGCTACAAATAGATTTTGCCTGTATATCGTGTGACATAGCCAATAGTGTGGGTCGCAGCTCAGCCTCATAGGTACTGGTGCCACGTAGAGGGGGTACCCACCCCTCCGCTGCCATCTGCCATTTTGGTCTCCTTTTCGGCCGGCGACTATACCCGATATTGTACTCTTCTGTGAAAAAGTTCATGACTCCAAGGATTTGGGGCATCCTTCTATTGTCCAATATTCATCAGTCCAACTTTTTCCCCAGCGAATTTTTTTAGTCTTCCTATATTAATCAGGAAATATTATTGAGTAATCCTGCTGACATGGAGAAAAGTAAATATGTATTTTTCAGTAGTTTTAATAATGATTTGTAATATACTTATACATTTTGTCTACCTTACGTGCGGGTATGTTTACTACACGCGAGTGGGCAATTTACGCATATACATATACATGAAAAGTTAACAAAGAAAATTGGTATCGTACTAGTTGTTCTATTCGAAATTGTACATTTTTATCACCTCAAGCCCTTCGTCATAAGTTCTGTTGAAGTAGTCATCCAAAATAAAATACAATACATTCTTGGTTTATTTTGGTAGTTATAAATTAAAGTTCTAAACAGCTGAGTGGAAAAAGAGAGAACAACTTTGCTCTTATTTAAAAGAAAAATGACACAAGGGAACGAAGTTGCGAATACATTTAACTACTCTTAAAAGCCAGTGCTTGTTCTTTCCGGCTCCTCCCGTTCCTTCGCGTTACATGGGAAAGAGAGGAGAAGCCGCTCTGTAAAAATCCTCTCGAAAAGGTTACCGAAAAACACTGGAAGTACTGAAAAAGGTATTATAAATAATTTTTGATAGTATTGTGTTTTTATGGTTGATCCACGTTAAATTTGGAGTTCAAAATTACATTTAGAACCACTGGAGTGCTCCACACTGACATGCACCGAGTTAAGAGGTCTTCCCGGCAATCGGGCTGATAACAGGCAGGCGTTGTAAGTGACTGTTACTAACAACTTTGGCTTTGTAAACAAGAATACTAATTTTTCCAAAATGAAGCAGACCAGAGACAGCGCCATGCCAATCAAGTAGATACAGAATATATCACCTGTTTGACGCAAAGTAATAGTTCTGGGCTCTTTGGCAGGAACGAATTTCTTACCGCGATAAAACCCTAGAATGTCTTTGGTGGCGATCTCTGCCTCCCAGTGGTAGATGAGACCAGCTTCAATAACATGCTGTTGCTTTGCTGTGAATAAAGGCAAAAGCTGATTCCCTGGAGACATATACGCTCCTTCTCGCATAATAGCCATAGGTTCTGGTAGCAAATCGGACAGCTCATGAATGGAACCCGAAATTGGATGTTTGCGCATAATTTTCTGACCTGGAGATTCAATGTACTCTTCTGAAATTGCCATGGCGCGTCGATTTTTAATGATGCCTTTTAAATACTCACTGTCATAAAAATATTCAACTTTGTTTGATTTCACAGCTTTTCCCAGCGCTCGATTTTCGCTCTGGGATGCATCGACCACTGCTTTCATTCCCCGGTAAAGGTGCAGGGAGTATCCAGCGTCAACTCCTTCTTCCAAACTTTCTATCTGTCTTTCATACGGTGGGTTCGCGATATTGCTTATCAACATTGATTTGTAAGCTGTAGATACTACCATCGCATACACCAAGATGAGCCAGAGGAATAGCCGAAAATTACCGAGATTTTTCGATGGATTGTCCATATAAATCCCGTAAACACCAAAGAGTATTACCGAATAATTTCTCCGGTTATTGTTAATACGATGATACAGGTAGAGTGTGCTTGAAGTTAAGACCCAGGCGAAGGAGACACACGTCCAGATGTCCGTGGAGAATACCACAACGAGCGCCTTCCATCTTGCTATTTGGTCCTTTTTTGCGACTGTCCACAACCAATTTGTGTGGAGTATTGCTGGGAGAGGTTCGCTTCCGTGCAACAGTTCCATCTGGAGGAAGTAAGCTCTTGCGCAAACAGCATCGGCTTCCTGACGGTTCAGCATTCCAAGAAAACCGCTGTATTCTCCCTTTTCTATAAAATTATGTCCTGCTGGAGGTTCCTTAACGACGAACACGCTTACGTTTATCGCAACTGAAGAAGCCATCGCTTTGATATTGTTTTGGCAGGTCATTTCGATGTATGATACTTCCTCCTGTCTTGTCAGCTGGATCAGTGTCATTTGGTATTTGTGGAGATTAGGCGTTATTTGGTCTTGAAACAAACGTTTGTCCGTTAGGAAGTGGTCGGTCCATACATTGACGAGAATTGGTGGCGAATCTGTTATAAATAGATCAAACGTATAAAATTCTAAATTTTTGTCTTCGATCAACAATACGTGAGCGTTGACTGTGCGGAAATTGTGATAAATATCGCGGAGAAGCATGGCTGCGATGACATTTGGTTGGTTTTTCACCAGAATTATCACTTTTGTTGAAGGACCTACAATTTTCCTTGCCCTAACAATTAGCACCATTTTTACCCAGGATAGGGGAACTCCAAGAAAAATTATGATTGCGCTATTTGGACGGTGTTTTCTCCGGTTATTTGCATTTATTCTTGGCTCCGTCTCCTTTGAAATTTGAAGTGACCATCTCTGGTCGGCCATAAGAACGCGGGTAATTGGTGTTACATAGTTGAAAACCATAGAGAGGTTATCGTGAGGGTATATTATCCCAATAGTTCCGGGTTCGATGTAGTTGTCGGCAACATATCTTATGCACTTCGAAACTGAGTCCTCGCTCGCTTGAGAATTCGGTGTGAAGGGCACAAGTACCTGATTTGTATCTGGGATGATGACCTGCAGAAGTAGGATCATAGCAGTATGTCTCATATCCATTTAAAAATTGGCTTTTATTTTGGTAGTTCTTTGGAGTTTTGGAATAATTAGCATGGAACGACGGTCAACAAAGAAAAATCAGTATTTCTTCAGTTGGATAGAGTTCTCAGTTTTCTGGATATTATTTGAAAGAGAAGCATCAAATGAGTGACTCCATAGTGAAATTCTAACGCCCTTATTGTTGCACTTAACAAAAGTACTTTTACATTTGGAAGTGTTCTCGGCCCGGTTCATGTTGTTGAACTGTGTTTGGGAGTAGGTGAATTGAAATAAAGGGTCCGACAACAGTCGCACTTAACTTTCTCGCCCCATGTGATTTTTTATTTTTTGGAGATTTTTTGGAGATTTTTTTGCGGGCGTAATTTTTAAGCAATCCAAAATCGGTTGAAAATGACCCAAGAGCATCTATCTGAGATCACTCCTACCAAGTTTCATGGCTGTCATTCTATTACTGTAGTCCCAAATGCGTTCTAACCATTCAAAAACGTGGTTTCTCATTCTCAACTCATTTTCGACACTTTTTTGACAAAAACGGCCGTAATTTTGAAGATAACAAAATTCTGTTCGACAGATGTTTAAGTTATATGGTTCTACACAAATTTACCAAATTTCATGACAATCGGTCAATAAATGTGAATGGCGCCGAAACGATCGAACTTTGGTCCAGAACGGCCGTAATTTTCAACCAATTCAATTTTAGTTGAAAATGACCTCGAAGCATCTATTTGTCAACACACATACCAATTTTCAGTGTTATAGATTGAAAAGTGTACCGTCGGCGCTTGTCTAAGTAACCAAAAACACGATTTTTGAATTATTTTGGCGGTTTTTTGACAATAGCGGCCGCAATTTTTGACCAATCAAAAAATCCTTGAAAATGCCCCTCGGCAGTGATTTTAGACAGGTCGATACCAAATTTCATCAAAATCGGATGAACGGTATAGGCGCTAGAGCACTGCACGGACTGACGGACTGACGGACTGACGGACTGACGGACTGACGGACGGACGGACAGACTTTTTCCAGAAACCACTTTTTTGGACTCAGGGGACCCCCAGGATCATGGGAAACCCAAAATCTCAATTTCGAAATTTTGCACGAAAACAATACTTTCTCGCCATATATGGCTAGCGAGAAAGTAAAAATAACTAAATGGGTTTTCGGGAACACACCATTCTCATGTTCGTGCTATATTTATGGTGTGTTAAAAAACTATTAATTACAATGACCAGGCTGGCAGAATACTGACATGAAATCTTGAATACTTAATCATTTTTTTCCCATTTTTTTGGGACGTCCCTGAATTCCAGAAATTTGAATTTATGCATGTTTGTAGTATTCAGGCAGACGTCACACAAAAGAACAGAAGGGTCGATAGACATTGTGTTCCCAATTCATTCCCTTTCTAAGCATATTTTAAGTTAAAGTCAACGCCACTAATTTCCAGAAATAGATCACCCTCAACTTAGATTGCAAAATTATTATTTCATCCCTCTATCTTGTCCGGTTTCGCTTAAAAACTAGCTGCACTGGTGGTCTGAAACACCCTGTATATAGAGATATTTGCCGGATTAGTGGCATAATGAATATAGGTAGGTATTATAAGGGTGATATTATCGTCATTATACTATTACAAGTACCTGTACATACCAACATTCATTTTTACATTCATCGATAACTTCTGTTATTAATGCACCTTCAGCAGCAAACGATTTTTAAAAAAATCTGTATGGCCAGTAAGTATATTGACTTTGCGCCTTGTTACAGCCTTCCTATCCCCTTAACCTGTTAATTATTTTCCCATATTCGGCCGGAGACAATATTGCAGCTGCTTCCCGCTTTTTACAGCATATATCTTACTCGTGGAATTATATCTAAAGTAAATGAGAGTGCATGCCTACTCCCCATCACCTTCCGTTATGAATTTGATTTTCCCAAATCTGAGTCGACCCCATAGTGTGGATAATTAGACTTATCCTCTATCCCCTGCGTCTGTTCTTTCTTGATTTTCGCCACCCAGATAACGGATCCTACCAACAATGAGACATTTATTCTATATCTGTTATTTATTAATTGTTTGTAGTGTTACATTTTATCGACAGTGCATATAAGGACATATCATATCCGTGCGTTTACGTAAATTTGACAACGCGAGTGCAAAATTATGCATTATTACAAGAAAAATAAAAAAAGTTAATTATATAAGAACTTTTATAATATATTTTCAATCATCACATGTATCTAAGTGATTTCAATATGTGAGGCACATACGCTTCAAATTTTCGTTCGTCTCCATCAAGAAGCTCAGCATAGAGCTTAGTTCTTAGCTGTTTTTTTGCGACTAAAAAATTTAAGAAGGCCTGTAGCAGAAAAAAAATAATCAAAGTAATTTTCTTCATTAAGTTCACCTATACAGTAATTTCTCAAAATAATACAAATCAGTTTGTTTTGGTTGCCGTTATAAATTAAAAACCTAAACCACTGAGTGGAAGAACGGAAATTAACTTGGCTCTTATTTGAAAAAAAAAAAATTGACACAAGGGCACAAAGTTATGAATACATTTAACTACTCCCCTTCCATTCAGGTCTGTCTCAACCTTTAACCATCTCGAAAAATAAGGTTGAATTTTCACTGAAGGTCGGTTCTAAAAACATGTGATGTGCCCAGTACGTATCGCTCGAGGTAAAACAGGTACTTCCTTCAAAATTTCGGGTTCGCTTACTTACGTACGTTTTACATTGTCAAAATAACTAACTTTACGGTTGCCATTATTTTCGTTTCTTTCAATGATTCTTCCCTCCACCTTCGATTTTGACATCCAATTCGCGTCCAGAATGTGTGCAGCGTTTTGTAGTCACAAGAGTCGAGTTGTGAATCCTTCGGCGCGTTTTACCAGATATGATAGAAACCTTTTGAGTGACTGTAATTATGACGAAGGCATCTCCCTCACGACGTTTCTTACATGTTACGCACCAGAAAACGAATTTTTCGAAAATGAAGCTAACCAATGACAGAACAATACCAATCACGTATAGGAAACAGACCTCAGCTGTTTGGTACAAAGAAATGGTAGTGGCCTCCGGGGCAGGAACGAACTTCTTACCGCGATAAAACCCGAAAATGTCTATGGTAGCAATCTCTGTCTCCCAGTGGTAGATGAGACCAGCTTCGATAACTTGTAGCTGCTTTTCTATAAACATTGGTAATAGTGGATTTGCCGGAGACATATACACTCCTTCCCGCATAACTGCCATAGGTTCTCGTAAAAGATCTGTTAACTCATGAAAGGAGCCCAAAATTGGATGTTTGCGCAATGTTCTTTGGGCTGGAGATTCAATGTATTCCTCAAAAATTGCCAGGGCATGTGGGTTCGTAAGGACGCGTTTTACATACTCTGGGTCTGTAAAGTATTCAATTTGGTTTGCTTTCACAGCTTTCCCCAGGGCTTGACTTTCATTTTGGGAAGCTTCGACCACTAGTTGCATTCCCCGGTAAAGGTAAATGGAATATCCAGCGTCAACTCCTTCTTCTAGACTTTCTATCTGTCTCTCATAGGGTGGGTTTGCGATATTGCTTACCAATATTGATCTATAAACCGTAGTTACGATCATTGCATACATCAAGATGAGCCACAGGAATAGGCGAAAATTACCGAGGTTATTGGAGGGATTGTCCATATACATCCCGTAAACTGTTAGGAGTAATAGCGAAAAACTTTTCCGATTGTTATTAATCGAATGATAAACGTAGAGTACCATTGAGGTGAACACATACGCAACTGAGATATAGAGCCAGATGTCCAAGGAGAATACCACAATGAGCGCCTGCCACCTTGATATCCGATCCTTTTTTGCGACTGTCCACAACCAGTTTGTGTGGAGGATTGCTGGCAGAGGCTCACTGCCTTCCAGAAATAACATCTGAAGGAAGTAACCTCTTCCGCAAAACGCATCTGCTTCTTGACTGTTCAGCCCCCCAAGATACCCGGTGTATTCTCCTGCGGCGTCAATTAAAGCATGTCCTGCTGGAGGCCTTTTCTCATTCAGCACGGTTACGTTTATTGGAATCGAAGAAGCCATTGCTTTGAAATTGTTTTGGCAAGTCATTTCAACGTAGGATACTTCTTCATTTTTTGTTAGCTGAATCAGTCTCATCGGGAATTTGTAGAGTTGGTCTTGGAACAAACTGTCATTTGTTAGGAAACGATCGTTCCATACATTTACAAGAATTGGTATCGGTTCGAGTTTAAATGGATCGAACGTGTAAAATTCCAGTTTCTTTTCGTCGATCATTAGTGCGTATGCTTTGGTTGCTCGTAAACTATGGAAAATATTGCTTAGAACCACAGGAGCGACATTTGTTGGATAATTTTTCATCAAAATTATCATTTTTGTTGAAGGACGTACAACTTTCTTTGCTTCCACAATCTTTATTAGTTTTCCCCAGGATATATGATCTCCTAGGAAAAACAATATTGCGCTGCTCGGATAGTTTTTTCTACGGTTATTTGCGTTTATTCTTGGCTCCGTCTCCTTTGTGACTTGAAGTGACCATCTCTGGTCGGCCATAAGAACGCGGGCAATAGGTGTTATGTAGTTGAACACCGATGTGACGTTGCCGTGAGGGTAGTACAGTCCAATAACTCCGGGTTCTATGTAGTTGTTTGCGATATATCTTATGCACTGAGCAACAGAGTCCTCGCTCGCTTGAGAATTTGGTGTGTAAGGTGCCATTGCTTGATTTGTATCAGGGATTAGAAGCTGGAAGAGAAGGAACACGGCTGATTGTCTCAGCCCCATTCTGCAGATACATTTGAAGCTGAATTTCGTAGAGCGACGTCGTACGTGAACCTGTTTTTCACATTAAAATTACCTCCATGGTTGCTGATTAGCAGTGCATAGTTTTTGCATTTGAATTTCTAATCATGTTTGAAAATGCTTGTGGGCTAGTCGGGGGTTAAATCTGTAATGCAGGTTTGCGCTAGTTCTCGATCCTTCCAACTGTCATGTCCTGGGCTAATATGTGTTCTATCGATAAACAGCTGTTATATTTATTGTTGGCTGAATGTTGACATGACTTGAGGGTGCTCGACGACTGTCCATTGAACTTTCTCGCATATCTTAAAGCTAATCCTTGTTTTGGTATGTATCTAGCTTGTCAGAGTGTCCAAGTTTTATTTAATGAATTTAGTGACACTGATTTCATTGACCTCTACATGGTGATTTAGGCGCAAACTGCTTAGTTTTTAAAAGTTACGGCCGTAAGTTATAGGTATGGACGACTCCAAAAACTGTTGGTATATCGTCTTATCATCATGGTGGGGTTCCCGACCGCTCCCATGAATGAAAAGTCTGATTATTTACTTACTTTATAACAACTGAAAAAATGAACAAAAAATTTTATCCGGAGATTGTTGATTAAGGCCATGAAGCACTTTACCATGTCATACTATAGCCGACTGAGAACTTCGCTATGGCTCGGTACGACTTCCAACCAATTATTACAAATTCACATTTTGATTTTTCTTTCACTTTTATTTTTTTGCGAGAACCTTAACTTGAGACTATTGGGTTCATAGTCTGACAGGTGTGGGCCTGGGGCTGCGAATGGATAGGTTGACAGACGGATTTAAATCACGTATTCCTAACTCTTCTTCTATAGGTTCAGGGTATTATTTTTTGGAGGTATATAGTGATGGCACCGTTATAATCTAAGTTATCCTAATCTATGCCTTCTTTCGATTGCGGTTGCTCTTCTGTGGTTTCTTGGGGGACAGTATAATGGTAAGTTCTATCAGAAAGTACTCTGATATCAACACTTTCTTTCGTATAGGGATGGCGAGCGAGAAAGTAAAAATCCGTCTCATGGACATGTCATTGTACACTTTAGTTTCCTTCGAACGAATGCGAGCGAATATTTTGAATAATTAATATATGATACTCATCAAATGTCTTGTATTATTTTTCTATAGTGTGGGGTTTATTCCGATATCATCAATAGAGATATTTGTTGTATTCTATAGACTTAAATATAGGGACAATATACGGAACCTGTGATACATGTCGTGGATATGATAGATTCTATCGACACTCGATGTTTTGGTTCACATCTTTTCAAGGTGAGAGCAAGTTTTTATTTTCTGTTTTTAAACTTTCAGTTGGTAAGACTCTTCCCCATTATTTTACATCTAAAGCCTAACCTTGTTCTAGTTGTATTTATGTTTAGGGTTGAAATGTAATATCCCAAGTGGTTTAGTTAGGTGGTTGCCTTTTTAGAATAACCCCAACACGGGTTCGACCCCGATCCGAACATACTTTTTTCTTGTCAGCATTCAACCCTTAATAAGCTTTGCACCTCAAGTGAAATGCATATCGTGGCTTTATTTTAGTTGTTCGAGAAACTCACCTAAAATTGAACGTTGTGTTCTATAGTTGGCCACCCTTCTACTAACCGCTTACGTGTGGTATTTTTATTTACCAAAGTTTGGTAAACACACTGTGTACAGATGGTTCAATATTATGGTCACAAGGCTATAACAATCGCATTTAACGAGCAATTTCCAGTGTCGACACAATGATAATGAAAGGCAAGAGGTTGCCTGGGACCCCAATCACCGTTATGGTAAACTTGCGAGCTAGGGGGCATTATTATGCTCTAGATATGTGACCCCTGTCATTACAATTCAGGGCTGCTTCCCCTTTATTGATTAGTTTCCTTATTATTAAGTTAACCACATTACCAAGACGTGATGGACTGAGTTGGCCGGGAGATTACTGATTTAGAGCCTGTAGCATATTGTAGTTTATTGTAGCATTAGCAGATATATTGCTGTCTATAATCCTACCATTCTAGCCCTCAACTTAAGGACATGCATGTCTCTCTTAAGTCTAAGAGAACAGCCGCTTTGTTTGAGAAAGAAATACTTTTCGGGTCCCTTAAAATTAAACAGGCTAAGAAGATTTATCAGCAGATGTATTCCCTTTCTCAAACGTCTCAAGTAACACTTCTAAAATTAATGTAAGAAGATAAGGCACGCCATGATGCAATATACTGAGAACAGTTATTCTTAGAATAAATGTTGAAGGTGTTACTTGAGTGGTTTTTCTGGCGTTCGAGAAAGGGAATACACCTCCATAACTATCTTCTTTGCCTGTTATTTTAGTAGTCCCAGAAACTTTTTCTTTCTCAAACGAAGTGTCTGTCTTCTTAGGCAAAATAGAGACAGACCGACAAGTCTGAGGGTTTGGCTGGACAGTAGTTGCTTTAGCTGAGAAGCTTCTCTGACCTGACAACTGTTGTAGTTGGGGCAACCAGTCGCTCGCAGTTGAACTTATTTTTAGCGAAATTTTCACATTTTCCGAATATTTTCTGAGTTCTGGTTCGTAAGCACGAGTTCAGGGAAGATTGTCCTATAAATCGATTATCGGATGATTTTTTTCCAGATTGTGTGAAAAAGGTTATAGTAAAATTTGTTGAAATATCGAAAACCGTTGCGAATGCCTTAGTCAAGGAGTTGAGCATAAATCGGGTGTCAAATAAATACATCAACCAAGCTATAATAAATGTCTTTCCTTGCTATAACATTCGATATCGTTTGTTGACTGTTAATATAAGCCAGTCAGATATTTATTGATGGATATTGGTGGTGTTGAATGTAAATCTGTATTTAGGTAAATTACTATGTAGATATTGTGTTGTTCGTAATGGTAGCCATATTACAATACTGTACTTCAGCAGGTCTCAAGAGGTACCTGTCTCTCTTGTATTTTGTAGGAAAATTAAGGCTAAGTAACAGCTGATTGTGCATAACTTGCACGCGCAAGAGGGGCTATTTTTTTTCTACGAAAATATGTTATTTCTCTCCAGTTTGAGGCTGCTGTAAGTTTTAACGACTTTTCTTAGTGCTTTTTTTTTACTTCCTGTAACTCAGAACTGAATAAAAGTCATTGGGCAAATTTTCATTTTTGGATTAGTAAATTTTTCTAGTAGTAGAATGGATTTTTTTTTTTTTTTTTTTTTTTTTTTTTTTCATTTTTTCTAGAGTCATTTTATCACGGTTTCTATTGACAGAATCTTCAATGGTTTCAGCAGTTTTTATCATCGATTGGGGATTTTCCACCAATCTGATTCCAGTCCTCCCTTTAGGGGTCCATTGAGGGTTACCTATCCAATTTACGAGATCCAGACGGATTATCTGAATTTTCTGTTCAATTTCCTCACAGTTCTGACTACAGCTGACTCAGCATGTTATGTGTCTTACACACAGTGAGTTTGCCTTCTTTATTTTCTGGGGATTCTTTCCATTTGGGGTTTTGTCCCCAACTGTCTAAGGTCAGCGTTTCTGGGACCCTATATGCACACTCCCTGTTTCAGGCACGAAGAAATAATTTTTATTTTATCGTCTGGAAGGTCAGTTAGAATTATCAGTTGCCACTAAGAAGTTATTTTTTTACTTCGTTGTTTTCACCGTAAAAAATAGTGGCCAAAGTGGTTGCGGCGAAAAAATCCGATACTTTGCTGACCTAGTCAGAGGTCAGCAAGATACAGTAAATAAAAGAGGAGCTCGTTAAAAAAAAGGGAGAATATTTTATAGAGACTGAAAAAATAACGAATTTTCCACCGCCCTATACTTTTTAGAGCGGCCATTAAAAATTGGGGAAAGGGAGAGTCGATTGATTTTCCTCCCTATTAAAATGATGGTGCTTACATTCTGGCATCGAAACCAATTTTTGAATAACAACTTGTAATTAATAGACCCGTGAGTGAAATTAGGTTGTACGTACTTTTATCTGTTTCGCTACCGATCTGAAAATGGTGGTACATTATTTTGGTTCCAAAAAAGGAATTTGAGTCGCTTAGGAAGGAATTCGTTTTTCGAGTTGGAAACTGGAGAGCGTTTGAAATTCTAGAAAGTAACAAATTGACCGGAAAATTTCCTGGAAAGCTGAGAAATTTCTTGGGGAGGGGGGATCCTGAATAAGTATAGCTCACCCCTTAACGAAGACTGAAGGGGTCGCTAGGTATACCCGTAATCTTCGTGCAATCAGAGCCTGAACCAAGAGGGAAGGAAGATACAAATCGTTCATTTAATCTTTATTATCTTTACCTTTCCCTTTTAAGTCCCATAAGTGCTGTTGTATCTTATGTTAAGGCTAAGGTGCCCTCTAGGGTGTACTGCTCAAAGCGTTCGCTTTCAGAATTGTTCAAAAAAGAATCAAGCTTAAAGGTAACCTTCTTTTTTTATTGTCTCGAGGGTAGAATGATCAGAAAATCTTCCCAGTAATTTATGTCACTCTCTGATTGCTAACGTCAATCAGAATAAGAACACAATACATTGAAGAGTAAGGGTCCGATTACACCTTACAATAAATATATGATCCTATTTTTATATGATCCTATTTTTTTAGCATCATAAAAATTTTAGAAAAACTGTAATACACTTTACAATAAAAATAGGATCATGTTTATCAGTGACGCCAACTTGACATGGTAAAAAAATAAAATTTTGAAGATTTTTAGGGTCCTTTTTTGAACCGTTTTAGGTTAAATAATTTCTGCTATATTCTTTCAATTCATCGTTATAAGAAATTCGGACTCCTCCACATTTTCTATTAAAATACGGGTCATTTCCATTCCACTTACCTCAGCCGCCATTTTTAACGGACTAACCCAACAACAACAAACACATCGCAGCCTAGAGGAAGGTAGTCGCAGCAGTTATGATACAATTTGTACCGGCCGATACAAATTGTATCATAATTGACTCAATTCACTTTACACCTTACAATTTTTCTTGATCATATTTTTTTATGATCCTATTTGGATTGGAAATTGTAAGGTGTAATCGGGGGCTAAGACTGAATATACATTCCCTATTTGTTTATGTTTTTTTTTTGGAAAATACTGGATATTTCTATGATCTGAAATATAGTATGTCTTTTTAACGTTCGAAATTAACTATATTTGGTGATTTAGTGACCGTAAAACAACAACATAGCCAGTTAATATCCCTTAATGATGCCAAACTAAGGGTGCTAATCCTTGTTTTGGTATGTATCTAGCTTGTCAGAGTGTCCAAGTTTTATTTAATGAATTTAGTGACACTGATTTCATTGACCTCTACATGGTGATTTAGGCACAAACTGCTTAGTTTTAAATTTAACTTTTAAGATAAATTTAACATGGTAAATCTCCAGTTTAATTTTAATGGGCATGGTGGGACGCACCTTAGCGTCTTCGAAAATCGGTACAAATTCTAAAAACCAGTTGAGAAATGACTTATTCGTAGGACAGTGAAGGAGTTAGTTGGTGATCCGATGGAGAATTAAACCCGAGGGGTTAACCACTCGTTAGGAATCTCTTTGGGAATCATTGGAAATCTTTATGAAATCTCAGGAAATCTTGGAATTTTTTTGGAGTGGTTACCCCTTCGGGGTTCATCTTTCTATGAATATCGTTGGAAATCTTTGGAAATCTATATGGAATCTCAAGGAATCTCTGGAGTGGTTACCCCCTCGATTAAACCTTATACAACCTTCGAGCTAAACAATCGATTTCCGATCATACAAAGCCTTCACTTGGGTTAAAATCAAAATCCTAAAATCTTAAACGTCAGCTCTTAACTTTCAGCCTGGACTTCCTTTTTTATTTGATCTGAGGGGATGGGAAAATAATAAAAGTTAGCTATTGAAACTTTCTTCCCAAGCGTCCTGCCCATTTGTTAAATGGAATTGAACGGAGCCACGCACCCTTTGGGGAATTCGTCAAACTTAAGGAATGAAGAAAACGTTTATCTATTTAAGTATCAGACCTCAAACTGCAGAATGAGTCAGGATAATCTTCTCTTTTTTCAGGTTGTGCCTCTAAGAAGCTGTAGATTTTTACTTTCTCGCTAGCCATATATGGCGAGAAAGTATTGTTTTCGTGCAAAAGTTCGATCGTTTCGGCGCCATTCACATTTATTGACCGATTGTCATGAAATTTGTGTAGAACCATGTAACTTAAACATCTGTCGAACAGAATTTTGTTATCTTAAAAATTATGGCCGTTTTTGTCAAAAAAGTGTTGAAAATGAGTTCAAAATGAGAAACCACGTTTTTGAATGGTCGGGACGCATTTGGAACTACAGTAATAGAATGACAGCCATGAAACTTAGTAAGAGTGATCTCAGATAGATAATCTTGGGTCGCTTTCAACCGATTTTTGATTGCTTAAAAATTACGCCCGCAAAAAAATCTCAAAAAAATCCCAAAAAAAAAAATCATTCGGGGCGAGAAAGTTAAGTGCGACTGTTGTCGGACCCTTTATTTTTAAAAGTTACGCAGCCTGTAGGAGACTGCCTGTTCCTATTTATTTTGGTTGCTTACAACGTTTTACGTATCATGTATCATGGGATGAGAAGCAAAGAGATGTGAACCGATTCTGTAAAAAATGGAAGCCAAGAGAGAAAAGGATTGAATAGGAATAGAGATTCTGAGCCTCTTTTTGTGCGTTTTTTGCAAAAGCGTGAATGAATAAAAATAATCTTTTGCAAGTGATATTCCGCTAAATACTGCGGTCAGACTACTCAGCCCTCGCCGCTTTACTCTTTTCATCATACATCGTACATATTTTATATATTCTCACTTTGTATAGGACTTGTAGCAGGTACTCTTATTAATCCGTACCTTCCTTGCAATGGCATGTCGTCATCATCACTTCTTACCTGCAGACTGTCGCATGAATACGTACCATTTGTTAGTCTTCTAGAAATCTAGAGATGAATTTTGAGGAATAAACCTAAGTTTGTTGGGAATTTTGATTCTTTGGCCTGATTATATTATATCCCATCGGATCTGCGAAGGGGGAAAATCAGTCATACGCTGACTGAATACATAGTTTCCATTGGATTGAATACTGCTGCTTTCAACCTAACTAAGGGTGCGTCCCACCATGCCCAGTTAAAATTGAACTGGAGATTTGCCATGTTAAATTTAACTCAAAAGTTAAATTTAACATGGTAAATCTCTAGTTTAATTTTAACTAGTTAAATTTAACTCAAAAGTTAAATTTAACATGGTAAATCTCTAGTTTAATTTTAACTGGGCATGGTGGGACGCACCCTTAAACTGTCAGCTATGTCTGGTTACGGCTCCGCCGCTTGCTTACTGGACTGTTACAGCTGTAAAGCTTCGCTCAATTCAAAAGGATAATCCTGCGTCGAGACGACTGGGATTTGTGCAATTTACTGTTTTCCCTATATCGCCTATGTTTTGGAGGAGGTTGGGCTGTGAGTAAGATGTATAAACTCTGCAGGTTGTCTCTTTTGAAAGGTCTCACGTTGACGTCATATGACGCTGACCCTTCAGAGACATTCAGATTCTATGGCCCGAACAGTCTGGTTTTTTTTAGAGCGATTTGACACCATCGTGACACCTAAATTCACACTTTGTTTAGACGAGGCCACCTGTAAAAGCTATAGATCTTGGGTGAGGGAGGTTTGATTGCAGCCTCCCTGGGTCCTTCTGTGGTGGATTCATATCCGCAATCTCGAATGAATCAGCGAGGGAAGCTCTAATTCGGTCAAAATATTTCGAAAAGGTTTCCGGAACGTGTTTCCCGGAACTCCAGTGCTTTCCTGCGTGTGTTAATATTTTAAAGGGGCAAGGGTTTGTTTTGGATTAGTTAATTTTTTAGTGTAAGTGCTTTTTCTTCCGAATTATTTTTATACTTTCTTTACAAATGTACTTCTCAATACATTTTCTTATACTTAGGGTGCGTCCCACCATGCCCAGTTAAAATTAAACTGGAGATTTACCATGTTAAATTTAACTTTTAAGATAAATTTAACATGGTAAACATAGGACAAAATCTCCAGTTAATACCTTAGAAACTTGTTAAAATTGAAACTTCGTCCATCCTTGGGGATTCTTTGCGAAACACTTCCTCGGGGTTTTTGGCATCGTTAAGCATGTCTGGCGGCATGTTGGGCCATTTGGGAACGTTTATGGGACTACCCCATGTTCCTTTCATAACTTATTAAGTTTTCAGAACCTGCGTTTACTTAGGAGGTTGCCAGTACAATTAGGGGTGTGGATGGGAAGGTACTTCTCGGGGGTCTCGTTTTTCTATCTACCTGAATTCTGTTTTAGGTTAGAGGTTAGATAAAGCCCTTGGAATAATGAAACGAAAAACATGAGCCCATTATATTGCATTTACCGTCAAAATTGAGTAAAACCCCAATAAACAGGGTTACGTTCTGGTTTTTGTATCTGTTAAAAATGTTTTTTTTAGCAAACGCAATCATGGCACCCCTGTTTTCGTGAAAAGAGGTTGATGATAAATTTTGGTTGGCCAGAGTGGGTGTTATTGCATTATTTCCTCGCTTATTCTGCCTGCCAGACTTTTCCATTTTTGCAAATTTTTGGCAATAAATTTACGAAAACTCCTAACTAGGGAGATGTGTTTTTTGAAATACCGTTTCATTTGGCTTCTCTCCTCAACTGTATGGTGGAATTTGGATTTAAGTTGGAAAGAGGTTACCAGAGACACTGTATTTAAGGCTGAATCTCACAATTCCTAGAACTAATATACCTTTTTTCTTCGGAATTTAACTACCTGAAATTTTACCGTGACTGATTCCAAAGAGAGTTACAATATTCCGTTACAGGTGGCTTCGATCCTACAATATAATAATGATAATATTTTTATGATATGTAGGTACGAGTATGTGTGATTTTTATCTAATTGCTTACGTTTTCTTCTTACAGGTAAGTTCGAGTTTTGCCTCTTCCATCTTGCTATACACTGGAGTGAGAACTTTGTTAGAGTTAGCTCAAAAACAGTAAGTACCCGCCTATTTTTTTCCAACGGATTTTAATGCAAGAACTTACCTTGTATTTTTTTTTTCTGGAACATCGGGACTATTATACTGAAATATATATATATTTTTTTTTACAATTTTTACTTGAGAATCCCCCCAATTTTCATTTTAGGACATGTCCTTAATGGGTTCATTAGATAGGTATATATATAGCTGAGGGTTGGGGGACAAGCCCAGCAACTAGACCGTTTCAAGAACTATCCATTGTGCTCAGCTGGCAGCACTACCAAATACCAGCTCCCCAGCTATTGAGTAAACGATGGGGACCTATAGTTTTAGATGGGTTCCGAACCACCACAGCCTCAATATACATTTCACTTGACATGCTGAACATATCAGAGGTGAATACCGAGCAGAAAAACTTTTTGGTAGGATCGAACCGGTGTGACCCGGCTCTCACTGCTCCTCAAAAGTCGACCATTTAGTCCACTCGGCTATCGAGGCTGTTTTTAATTAGATAGGTATGTATTGTAGTTGCGTTACTAGAGAATAGATAATTATTTATTTCATGCTCTTCTTTACACACCCGTTCTTTCGCTTATTCCTGCTGAAAACAAAAATATAGACAGAGATAAACACAGCGAAGCATTCTGGTAGGGTTATGTAATATCATAATCTCTTTCAATTTAATTTCAAACAAACTCCCTCCAGGCGGATTAAAACTTCGTCTCAGACCTTTCTCAGACGTATCTTTCCTCGCACTTTCGCCTTCATACCTACTCCTGAAACAGCCTCTCTCTCCAGCCTTATTGTTGAGAGACGGTTACTGTTATAGAACAATGGTTCAAATCATTCTAACAGAGATTAGGGATTTATAGTATTTAGCCATGCTACAACTATCTGTCTTCCTATACGACACGTAGTTCGTGGTTGGAGAGTTGCTTCTGTCGCTCTCACTATCAACTGAATATTTGCTCTGTGACGTTTGTTTATTTTTAAGTTGTCCCGCAGAGGGTGTAATGAAAGACAGTATTTCTCGAGGGGTTACTCGTTGGGAATCTCGTTGGGAATCATTGGAAATCTTTATGAAATCTATGGGAATATTGGAATATTTTTGGGGTGGTTACCCCTTCAGGGTTCATCTTTCTATGAATATCGTTGGGAATAAGTTCAATTCATGTTAAATTTACCTTTTAAGTTAAATTTAACATGGTAAATCTCGAGTTAAATTTTAACTGGGCATGGTGGGACGCACCCTTGGTGATTGAGTTTTTTTAGACCAGTATGTGTCTAAAAGAAAATTCACCAATAATGCCTACGTTGCATTTCCTCTAAAAAACTTACCATAATTTTGCAGTATAAAGCTATCACTTTCTTTCTCTCCGATTTCGAGAGATCGTAAAATATAAAGTAGGCCATAAAAAGTCGGTAAAACCCATTTCTGGCAAGGCTCGGACCCTCTCGCTCGACCACCCTGTAGGTACAATGTCTCGGAATGTATTCTCAAATGGCGGAATTATTCGGAAATGGTGAGAAAACATGGTTTCATCCGCGTCATAGTTGCATTGCAAAATAGGTTTTTGTGTGTTAGGGAGTGCAAGATTATCCCTTGCATGGCGAACCATATTCCATTTACCGCGAACGTGGAAATACCGCAATTCTGCTTATTAGCAAGCATGAGGTAATTCTGTTTCGTGCGGTCACTGCACTTGAAATCGACTACAGTCTGCAGATTCTAATACCCAAAATACCGTCTGTTTAGAAATGGGATTAACCGGGTAGAATCAAAAGCACACGGACGAAACCTAGAAAAAAGCAGAAAGATTATTTCCAGAGTAGCATATTTTTTTACCAATTTTCTGTAGGCCAAAATGTGTTTGCTTAACTGAAGTTAAGTGCTAAATTTTTCGCACTGTATGCATTTCGCTTCCATCATGGGCGTCTCCCCTTCCCATTAGCCAGTGACATAATAATAATAGCTGTCGGGTTGGGGGGGACAAACCCAGCAACTAGACCGTTTTCAAGAACTATCCATTGTGCTCAGCTGGCAGCACTACCAAATACCAGCTCCCCAGCCATTGAGTAAACGATGGGGACCTACAGTTTTAGGTGGGTTCCGAACCACCAGAGCCTCGATATACATTTCACTTGACATGCTGAACAGAGGTGAATGAAGAGCGGAAAAACTTTTTGGTAGGATCGGGATCGAACCGGTGTGACCCGGCTCTCACTGCTCCTCAAAAGTCGACCATTTAGTCCACTCGGCTATCGAGGCCGTTAGGCAGTGACATAGTAATAGCCGATAAGTAAAACTTTTACTGCGTGCAGAGAAAGAAGACGATTTTAAATTGGCCCTTAGGTTTCCACCCAAATGCAAATCAAAACGCCTTCCGGGGCTTCCTTTATCTGCTTCATAGCCATAGCCATTGGAAGCATTGGTTTCCAATACCTTCCCTAATAAGCTCCCTGTGGTTAGCCTCCCTTTATGATTACTTTACGTCTAGGAATCCAATTAAAATTTTCTCTTTGGTAAGGTAATTTCGTTCATCCTATTCAAGTTGATGTCGATTTACATTTCTTTTAATCATTTGTATAAATGGTTCCAATTTCCATTTCAAATCAGTATTCACTTGACTGATTGATTTAGTTTGTATAGGTTTTAGATTGCAGTGGCGAAAAAAGACTCCAATTTCGTTTTAAGAAAACCTTTATCAGCAGATGGTAAAATTATTGTAAGTATCTATATTTTGGAAGATTTTTGCATTCTTGTAGGGCAGATGGGCTTTTTTAGAAGTCGACGGTACAACTTCGGATGTAAAAAACGGATCCAAATTCGGGATTTACCTTACGGAGTTCCAGGTCAGCAGCGAAGTGTTACTAAGCCGCTCACGTTTAAAATACTGGTGCAATCATTCCTCGGTTGTGTCTAGCTGATCCAAAGTTTTATCCCTGCGGCTGCAGTTCTGCACGTTATAGCTATTGCACTGTCGGGTTCTAGGTGAACGGCACCATTTAATTTAGAGTGGATTAAAAATTCCTGGTTAAGACTTTGCGTACCTTGAAAGCAGTAGAGCCTATTGAGATAGAGCGGTGTCAGCAGAGAGTGGAGCTGACTCACTGACTCAGTCTGAGGGTGGCTCTCGCCCTGAACGGATCGAACGCATCCCCTGCGTTTTCTTCTTGCCACTAACTGACCCGCTATGGGATTCGCTTTTGCTTTAACGGATTCTCAGCACTCTTTTGTGTTTTAAGTGAAGGTGCGTCGAAAAATGTGGCGGTAGAGTTATTTGTGATGTCATGTGCAGTTATTGGAATGACTTCTTTTTCATTGGTCGTCGACATGATTTAGTAGGTTTCTTAATGGCCTGAAATTTAGGCCTTATCAAAAACCCAGTAGCTGTTAGTTTAATTTTGCCCGTGCCCGAGGGATTTAAATTTCGTAGCTTTACTGGGCAAGAATAGGCTTAAGCCATTTCTAGCATTACTCATTAAGCTCAACTGGGAGCACAGCCAAATAACCACTCCCCTGCCATAGCGCAGTCCACGGTGGGGACCTACCGTTTTGGATGTCCAAACCTCAAAATCTGTTTTTCATTGGCTAAAGAACAGTTTAAATTTGTATCTTGATTAGAAAGCCTGCTGATGGGTGGAAGCGAACCTAGATTTTTTTAACACTGCTGCGACTACCGAAATCGTTTGAATTGTGTAAGGTTAATTCGGGGTATCTTTAGATTTCTAGAATGTGAGGATTGCTTACTGAAACTTTACAAGTGGTTCAGAATGCCGACAGAAATCGGGATGATTATAAAACACAGAACACTAAGTGATACCTGATACTTGATTTGGAACTCAGTCTTTTTACTGGAAGGATAGCCACACAACAAAGTATGAAAATTCGCCATAGAAAACTGAGGAGAAGAAAATGTGGGGGAGATTCTTGGTTACGAAATTACTCTATTGTGTAACAAAAATGCCATTCTGTGGAAATGTTACTCCTCTTTGGATTATCATTTAACAATTTTCAATTTTCTCGAGCTGTTCTCTACATAGAGTGAACAATAAAAGCTCCTTTCCCCTCCCTCCCCCCTCCCTTCCCTCTCCTGCTTCAAGTGACCTTATACTAGAGAAACATATTCACGAAGCAGAAAAAAAATTGAATTGGATGCCCGTTCTCGAATAGATATCGATTTTAGGATCGTTTCCATATGAATGCATTAGTTCTTATGAAACAAATTAGGTTTTACTGGAATATTCGGCTTTTTCCCAACTTGCTATTCTAAAAGGTCTACGCGTATACCTATATTCGTATTAGGTACATAACATTTTTTTCCACTCAATTCTTAGCTAATTTTAAGTGAAACAGACTGAAGGGTCATTTTTAAAAATGAAAAACACAAAGACCAGTACCATGCACACAGGCATGAAAATTTTCATTCTTCCTGCCTTTTTACTTGTGTACCTATCTATTCAGCTCTGGGGCTAGGGTTGGAAGTTCAGAATTAATCCCTGTTTGTATCTTGGATCTATGAGTCACGCTGTAATATTCGTGGGGCTCCAAAATTTAGGAAAGGTACACGTACCTGACTGGATTTGTCACTACAACGTGGCGGCTGCCCCTCCCTTTTAAGGTGAAACGGACGAAAAAGTCTACTACCCTTAAAACACACAGCATGTACGTAGTCTGTGTGTGTCTGTGTCAAACAGTGAAAAGTAAAAAAAAATTAGGTTCATGAGCGTTAAAACGAGGGTAGTTTTTTGTTCCCTTGGTTGTGATTAGTGCCACTAGAAAAGAGTTACCAGTACTTTCCTTTTTCAGTTAAAAAATTTCCCAGCCCTTGTACAACGTACAATATATGAGAAGTTCAGTGAACGTGTGTAATGCACGCCTGACCTAATTCGTGCCTATGGGTACGGAGGTTTCTCTCTCTATTATGCTCTACCATTCACTGAAAACATACTGGAGTTTTTTTATTTCTTTTTTCTCAGTTGTCGACCAGTCGGCTTCTGCTATCAAATACATATTCATGATTTTTCTTTATCCTCTTTTTTGCTTTCTCGCTAACGGTATACATGTGGTGAAAAGGTTTTTTCCCTTCTGCTTTCTCGAGTTAAAAATAAATATTTGAGGTCATTCGCAAGTTCCTTCTGAAGGTTCTAAACTGTTTGCCGTGAAAATAAAGGTTACTTTATAATGCAAACTAACCAAAAATATTTCAGTAACGATTTCTCACAATAGGATATTTTTATTGGAGCTAGGTATGTTCTTTGTTTGATGCCGTAGTGAAAACTTTCCGAATTAAGCACATTTCCCTGTTCGACCAATCACAGTTTTCCGTGGCTTGGCAAGATTGAGGCGCTTATAGGGCACCTGGTCTTCTACTTCTCCGCAGATGCGCTTGACTATAGCGAGTTGACTAGGTGGATGGAGTAGATATTCTTTCCTGCTTGGGGGTTACTTTCTGGGCATCTACAGCATTCTATCCCACTCGTGATCTGTTTGATTCAGAGAACCAGGCTGGGTTTCAAATTTTCAGTATCCTAGAAAAGGTGCGAAATTCTCAGTCTGATGTCCTTACCAGTACAACTATACAGGTCATAAAACCTATAAAATACAAAATTTGCTGATTCAGTATCCGAGCCTGGTTGTTTATTTACAAATACGGGAAAGCGAACTGAGAGTTATCCACGCCTCCCTTTACCCTCTCTGATTTGCTCCCCTTTGAAGTTTGTTTTGTGTAGCACACCCTTATACTGCACCGACTGCACGGTTGCTGAATTCACTAGTGCTTACCGTAATTTACTTTGGTATTAGTGTTATGGTGGAAATGGGAAAATATCGTTAATTACTTTTATTTCATTATTTAAAAAAAAAATTTTGGAACGCCATTACTAAATAGTTTTTGAAGGGTATATAGGTAGTTATGAATGATATACTCCAGTTTTTGTGAAAAAATTTGTGAGGCGATGTCCAGTCCAGTCGGACGGATGCATGGAAGGGAGAAGGACTAATAAATTGGATTAAATTGAAAAATCGTTATTTCCCAAAGGTACATCATGATGATTCATGAAGTTATGTTATGAGTTACGATATATGACGAATATCCAACAGGTTCCTTAGCAAATGGATATTAAAACCTATTCGGTATATTTCGATGTTTACCTTAAGGGCGACGTTTTCTCAGCACACTTTATGAGGATACTATTGAATATTTAAATGTTCTGGAATATAATATGTCTTTTTAACGTCATACATTAAGAGGCTATGTTGTGATTTTATGATCAGCAGATTTCGGCCGTTAAAAAGACGTATAATATTTCAGAACATGTTATAAATATCCCTCACAAAAGGTGCAGAAAAAACGTAAAGAAACACGATTGTGTGGTCGTCTTTAACGGATAAATACATCGCCTGTGTTTATTTTTTTTATGTAAGTTTATTCATAGGTCGACCTGCATGGGGAGCTCGGTTTCTTACAGAATTTACAATACAAATGGCTGTGAAACAACGGAAAATAACTCGACTTCACTTTGAACCCTTATGCAGTATTCATGTGTTCTGAAACGTTTTTTGTTTGTATTCGTTTTCGTATCCTTATGTGTTCCGTTACCATTTCAAAGCGCTCCGGAAACCAATGAATAAACTTTCTTCTTGACAAAGGGAGTTCAGATAGGTTCAAAAAGAAGTCTTTTCACAGTGGGAAAATTTCGAAAGGTGTCGGTATTACGTGCAATAAGTAATCGATTACCGAGAGGTTAACCACTCCAAGAGATTGCTTGAGATTGCATGAAGATTTTCTGAGATTCTCAACGACATTCGTGGAAAGATGCACTCCGAAGTGTTAATTTCTCCAGAAATTTCCAAGACTCCCTGAGATTTCATAAAGATTTCTAATGATTGCCTGAGATTCCCAACGAGATTCCTGTATTGGTTAAGAGGACGCTATACCTGACGATGCATTTTTTGCCGCCCATAAGATTATCATTGCGAGCGGCGATTCATTTTCAAGGTTTACCCTTGGTTGGAAAGACACAAAATTTTGCCTGTACGTAGCCCTAGGTCGTGTTCGAAGCAGATTTCCCAATTTCTCAGTGGTTTCTTTTATTGCAACAGTTTTGCAAATGCTAGCATCGCTTACGTCAAGAAAAGTGCTGTATCTCGAAAACCAGTAAAAAAAATGGGAAATCTGCTTCGAACACAACCTAGAACATTGTTAGGGCTAGGTACAGGCAAAATTTTGTGTCTTTCCAACCAAGGGTAAACCTTGAAAATGAATCGCCGCTCGCAATGTTAATCTCATATGGGCGGCAAAAAATGTGTAGCGGACCCTTAACCCCTCGTTGATTAGGAATGTATGCTGGCAAAGAAAACGCGATAGCTAGTCCCCAGTGATTATATACAAGAAGCAGATTCAGTATTCTTTTGCTGGATTATGTATATTTACGCAAGACTGTGTTATGTTTCAGGCAACCTCTAAGGGAAGCTCTTTAGGAGCACATAGCCGGGTCTTGGAAGCTGTTGTTTATTCGTAACCTCCAGTTCTCCAGGCCCGCATGCTCATCATACAAGTTAAAGCAAATATCGCGATTAACTGCGGAATTTCACCCGAAGTTAGCCGCAATATTTGCATAAGCTTCTGCCTTGCCCCTACGTATTGTTTTCCTGTTGTACCTATTACCTACAGAACACGGTGTGTGTCTCTTACCGCTAATACACAAATAAGTGCTGAAACCAGTCATGCCGTGTGCAAAAACCATCTGCCGAAAAAATTCAATTTTGATGAGTTCTTAGACTATATGAAAAACTAAAAATATTCTGAAATAAACGTATTTCTTTCAGAAAAATATAAACGAACGAATTAATATTTGACTGTTGCGGAAACTATGATCGTGTAGGTAATTCAAAAGATGGTACATTCGCTTGGATAGTGGGTGAACATCGAGGGGTTAACGACTCGTTGGGAATCATTGGAAATATTTATGAAATCTCAGGGAATCTTGGGATTTTTTTTTTGAGTGGTTACCCTTTCGGGGTTCATCTTTCTATGAATATCGTTGGGATTCTTTGGAAATCTTTATGGAATCTCATGGAATCTCTGGAGTGGTTACACCTTACACCCTGGGTTCCAAGGATGCTGAGTATGTAACTGGAAAGCGAGGACGGAAAATAACAAAATCGAATCAGGGAAAAGTGTAAGGTGCCAACCAAGTAAAGTGACATTTAATTCGTCTTTCTTGGTCTTTGTTTGTGGGTACGAACCTGAAACTACCATTGTGGAAATCGCAACTATTGCAATGTAGATAAAGTAAAGAAAATGAGAAAATCAATGAAACAACAAAAGAAGATGGTTTCTTTTTGGAAAACCCAACTCGACCGATTTCAAGCTGTGAACGAAGATAACTTTTCGGAGCGAACAATAGAAAACCCTCACCCTGCGATCATCTGACCTAATTTTCGGGCTCGCCGTTATTACGATACAACCGTTTCTGCGGAAATAATCAAAAAACGTTTGTTGAATGTCTGCACTCGTGATAGATGGTTGGCGCTTGTTTTCGGGTTGTTCGAAACATTGGTGTGTAGTTTTTTTTTCGCGGGGAATTCGGTTGAGTTAAACAAAAGTCTGGGGGGTTGATTGATTTCTTGATTGTTTTCGCTCTCTTTTTTTGTAGGTGTATATATGGCGCTTGGAGAGGGTTGAAAAATAATTACGTGAAGCGGTCTCTGTAAAACATTCCCGCGTAACCAATCGACATTTCAGTTTCAAATTTGTTTTTCTATAGTTACTCCCTCAGTCAGTTTTAAACTTCCTGATTAAACATACCATAAAATTACTTAAAATTACAATTGCAGTACGTAGTTCCAATCGCAGGTACCAGGTTAACATCGCATAAATTCCGATTAAGGGTCCGCTATACCTGACGATGCATTTTTTGCCGCCCATAAGATTAACATTGCGAGCGGCGATTCATTTTCATTCATTTTTGCCACAAAAAAAAAAATTGTCAAAAATTAACCGATCGTGAAATCACAACATAGCCTCATGAGTAATGACGTTAAAAAACATATTATATTTCAGAATATTTAAATATCCATTAGTTTTCTCACAAAATTTGAAATCGGAACGTAAATAAATACTTATATTCAGCCTTAAGTACAACCTAAGTGGATAAGGAAACTTATGGGACGGTTGGGCTCTCGTCAGATAAGCGTAAGCCTAATGTGCTTGTAAAAGTGTAGGGGAAAGTTATGTGACTCTTCTGATATCCACCATTATTAGCTTACCGCGTTTGGTGATAGTATAAAGTTTAAATTATCATTTAAAGGGGACTTTTAAGGCTAACGTCGTTACTGACGGCTTTGTGTTCTGTTTAATATGCGGGGTGCAGCTTCGATTACGGTTATCGACCGCAGAACTGTAACTATATGATATATTTCATTCCGATATCTTTTCTTTTATTACCCGTATATTTCACGTATAAAAGTTGATAGAGTTATAGAAAGTAGGGTTTGAACTGGAAATAGCACCGATTCTGAGTGTTGAAATGAAGAATTGCTTGAGAAGAAGTTTATGGTGTACTTTTGCTGACTTACAATGCAATATTCGAATTTTGTTGGATGTATTCTAGTTTCAGCTTATGCATCCCTTAATATATCTAACATATTATACAATGTAATATGTTGTCTTATGGTTCCCTTGGAGGGGTTAACCACTCGTTGGGAATCTCGTTGGGAATCATTGGAAATCTTTATGAAATCTCAGGGAATCTTGGAATTTTTTGGAGTGGTTACCCCTTCGGGGTTCATCTTTCTATGAATATCGTTTGGACTCTTTGGAAAATAAAATCTCTGGAGTGGTTCCCTTGCAGTTTTCTAGTTAATTTGTAAATTGGTGCTTGATAATTTCCAGTTCGCCACAGCTCAACGAAATGTCACTTCTATTGTTATGACCATTAACTCGCCTTAAGGCTAAATTGTGTGAGCCTTCTGTATATAACATACCCTCCGCTTTTAAAAAGGGAGAAAAAATTTCCAAATTTTGTTTGAATAACTTGAAAACATTACATGTTCAGGTGAGTTTCTTTCCCCCCCCCCCCCCCTTTTTGAATAAGCTAAGCAATGAATAAAACAGAGGAACCTTTGGAAAAACATTGCGGTGGACTTTTCGAAAAACAGAAATGTAAACTCGGCTGGAATTACTACCCTCAGGTATCGTTGGATTGAAATCAAAATAGCTGTTGGGGGACTCGGAGACTTTTCTTCTAGGCAAAATGGGTATACATTCTGAATAGCTCTCTTTTTTCATGGTCTATTTCTTCAAAAGGTTGCCTTCCTAGAGTGTGTTGACACGTTTCGGATGTCCATCTCTCATTCAGACGTTGGAACCTCTATAATACATGTACCTTGGCCATAGTCAAGTGGAACCTTTTTCGCAAAGGTTCGACTTCCTGTAGAAACCTTTTTTGATTGCTTTTCCGTCACCCTGCTGTGACTTGACCTGTTTTCATGTACCCTTTGTTGTGCTGATGACTGCCTCTCCAATACCTTGTTTGTTGGACGTAAGGTCCGTATTATATTCTACAGGTTGTATCGGTTGATTGTATGGCTTAAGATGTATCGATGGCGCTAAGTCATCGTCTTTTTCTTGAAATGCTCAAAACACTGTGATTATTGCCTCCATGAACAGTTCTCGTCGTTTATCCTGAATTTTATTGTAGAAAATGCAAATTCCAATAGTATTGCAGACCTTAAATTCAATCACGGCATGCAGTTTGAAAAATACTTCTACTTTATCCGCAAGATTTCGTGGATTAAGTAGCAGCATTATAGTTGTATTAGGATTTTCCGACTGAGTAGGTTCGCAGGTTGGGCTTTTTGGCAACCTTCCAGGACAATATTGGACAGTCTTAGATCATTCTGATGAAATCAACCTCTCTACTGAAGCAAGGAATAGTGGGAACGAGATGGTCACTACTTCGTTCTCTGCCCTTTCCGAAGACCCAAATTTGAGATTGAAGTCCAGGTATTCCCAATTGGAGGTACAGTTAAATCTGTAGAAACTTCTTGCCCGGTCATTTACACTTGGTGGGGTTGTGATGGCTTGGGCCCTTCATGGCTTGCTGAGTTTTCATTAGTTATTTAATCATTACTGACTTTAAATATAAATTTTATATTTTTTTATTCCTTCAGTCTTCAGTACCTGTGGTTGAGGTGTGTGAGCTGAACTGTCAGCACCCTCTAACCACTCAGATAGAGCTACGTTAAATTTACGTTAACATCAATTTAAATCTATTTCAGCCTTCAATGATTTGAAAATCACATTTGCTTTGTGCTGGGCGCCAAAAACAATGACCCGCGAGTGTGTGAACCGCTATGGTAGTTTTGGTTGATCGGCGATCAGCAACCACTAACCAAGATGGCGGCCACTGCGGTGCTGAGGTCACGTGACCCGGGCGTTTGGATAACAGCAGTAGACATGGCATTGTACTTTTATGCCAGTAAGCTGTCAGAGATTGCTGCTTGTCAGAGAAGAGAAGCCCGAAGAGCTGCTGAATTGAGAGAAGAGGCGAGACGTTCCGCTTCTCGTGAACCGCGGCCTTCCACGTCTTGGGAACCGCGGCCTTCCACTCCTCACGAACCGCGGCCATCCACGTCTTGGGAACCGCGGCCTTCCACTCCTCGCGAACCGCGGCCATCCACGTCTTGGGAACCGCGGCCTTCCACTCCTCACGAACCGCGGCCATCCACGTCTTGGGAACCGCGGCCTTCCACTCCTCGCGAACCACGGCGTTCCACCTCTCGTGAACCGCAGCCTTCGACGTCTGCGGCGGCTGCTGGCCCTTCTGGTGCCTCGAGGAACTCTGGTAGCTCTTCCAGTGTACTGTCAGCTGCTTGCTGTTGTATCAGAGTGCGGCACAAGTCCAAACATAAGGTATGAAGTCGTGCTGTTTGTGAATGTATATAACCCTCACTGACCGACACCTATGGATCTGCCATAGGATCCCCTCTTGGGGCCTGTTCTAAGGCTTGGAGGCAGTGACCCTACCGCATGGTCAAGCAGGGGAGTTTTTTTTCAACTTGATAGTTTTAAAACTGCTGCGAGTGTCATAAGGACGGTAGACCCTAACACATTCATTCATCTACGTATTGTAGAAAATTATTTCATCCAATTAACTATCGTCACTATCGTGTATAGCCACTGGCCCAGTGATATATATTTCTCTTTGCCACATGAGGATGGGGAGACACATGCAAGAGAATTTGAGAGCTGCCCGGCAGGCAGCAACACTCTCCATATGTAAACCCACCCTCGAAAATGGAAACGTTGCAAATCTAATTAATCTAATTTAATAGGGGGTAAGTGGTCGGGAGGATGGGGGGCTGACCATTTATATAAAAGCAGCAGCTGTCACAGGGAGGTGTGGCTCTTGCCCTCGGGTCAGCTGAGGGAGGGGGGCAAGGTGGAGGTCAGCAAGGGGGGGGGGGGAGGCGTTGCCTTTTGATTAATGACCTCCTACACCAGACAAAAACCGCGATTCCGAAGGAATTTGGTTTAATTACATGAGCCTTTTTGTCGCTCTTTCGGAGCTTTTCCCGCCCTGTTTTCTTATGAAGGCGGACGTTGGGCGCAGAGCTGGACAGCAAGAGATTATGTACCTATACTTCAGCTTATTTTACTGATTACCAGAACCATAAATAACCCTATAAAAGTACAAAACTTTTGTCGCGGTCGCTTCGAACGTCTTGAGAAGAATGAACTGTGAAAGAATCGAGCATAAGGATTTTTCTAAAACGGCAATGAGAGGTCCCACAGACTCCGAGAAAGTGTTCCGTTTTGATAATTAAAAATTCCCTAATAGTCCCGTCCTTTGTTTAACGTCTCATTTGTGCTGAGAATTTTGAAGTAATTGGAAATTTCTTTCCGATGTCATTTGTAGAGATTTTCCATGTAAAATACCCGCTCCTGGTTCGAGGGTATGATTAATATCACTACTCTGAAATTCTTTTCTTGGAGTTTTTTGCCCCGTCATTGTGAACCCTTTCTCCTCTTTCGTGTCACCAGACACAATCGCCATTCTGTAAAAGACGTGCCACTTGAGGCTGCTGACACTTTTACCCTTTCAGGGTTCCCAAATAGTGCTCAATCCTAATACGCTTTGCGTTAACAGATCCGAAATATACCTGAAAAAATGCCTATTTTCTCGGAAATTTAACATGGTAAACATGGGAGAAAATCTTCAGTATTCTCTTAACTGGCGATGGTGGTACTCACCCTTAGTCTTTTCGTACCTATATATCGGTTGCAATTAAAGTTGAGTATGCATTTTGTATACCTTCCTTTCTTGGCAGTTTCTCAGCTTCGTGACCTAAACCTTTTACTTTGGCTTTATTTATTTTCTCTTGCGTTCTGGCAAAGGAACAGGAAAAGTTTTTCTCATATTTTTTAATTTTTTTTAGAGAACTATGTAAAATGTGGCAGTTGGGGGGGAACAGGTTATGAGGTCTCCAATTAAAAGTCTGTCAAATGCAGGTTTTGCCTTCTAATTTTTATGCCTCCGGCTCAAACTCTGTTTTTCCTTCAATGTTTGACTAAATTGTTGCTTCACCATACGATAGTACCTACCCACTACAGTGGGGGGGGGGGGGGGGGGGCAGGTAGGTATGTATGATGCGACTTTTTTTTTTTTTTATTTCACAAAAATTTGTTGAGTACTGGTATGTGCCATAAAATATCTGTATAGTGCCAAGGATAATGCTATATAGTGAACTTTAAGAGAACACTAACCTTTAGGTAGTTATTGGACCTTTAAAAGCCACCCATGGTGAACTAGTTTCTGACGTTCAAAAATTCAGTTTCCTCTAAAAGAAATGTCTTTAAAAACGTAAATAACAAACAGCGTTATATCTACAGCAAAAGTGTGAAGATATTGTCGTTATAAACAGTGAAAAATTGACCTTTATCTTTCATTTTGAAATAAAGGCAGAAAAACAATAATGAAAAACACGTGAAAAAAATTTTTATTGAAATTTTTATCTAGATTTTAAATAACGAACGTGGATGGTTTTTCGAAATGGGAGCTTTGAATTTGTACCAGAGGTATCGAGAAATATATGGAGGCCGGGATTTCAATAATATTGTATTTTCAGGGACGAGAATAGAGAGGGTGACGGATCGGTGAAAACAATACCGTGATCCCCTAACAATACATTACTGAGCTACAATTGACAATCGCATTGGAGCCGCGTGCGTTATTATCATCATTGTGATGGTTTTCACAGGTTAAGGGTGAAGTTTAAATCGAAAAAAAATGTAAAGCAGTTTTTTTTCTTTATTTTTTATTTTTTAACGAAGATGGATGGTGTTAGTGTGTATCTCTTTGCTGTTGCATGGGTCGACCCAGAACTCAGAAGCTACAAATTCCTGATTCATTTTCTGAATCAGCCCTAGCGCAAGAGCTCATGAAATTTTAAACAAAGTAGTCAGTGGGCCCCTTAAGGGAAAAGAAATTGGAAAATGGGTTTTGGAAGATACTGAACAAAAACAAATCCGAAATAAAATTTTACCAAACCGATGAAAAATGCTCCAGTACCAAACCTTCTTCAAATTATCCTGGCCTCTATAGACCGGTAGGTTCCTATCACTTGTTCATTCGATACATATGAGGTTTTCTATCACAACTGCTTTAATTTTTGTATGCTCAAATAGCGCAGGTATTCATACCATGAGAGTAAATTGAGAATAGTCAGCAGATTGCATGGAATTTCAAATGGGGGGAGGCGGTAGTCTCTATGGGTATATTGCGTTTGTCACCCCTATTCCCCCTTTGTAATAACTCGGTTCCAGTCCTACTGATCAGAAGCGAATTCAGTATTTGTTCACTCTTTATAATCATCTATTTCCGACGATATGGTTTATTTTTAGTTGATGAATTTTGGCGAGTTATCTCAGAGAGGTTTGTTTTCTGTTATTATGTAGTTCGTTTTAAGGAGTGATGGGACATAACGGACAGAGAGCCAACATGAGTCTCAACGCTTCTGATGCGATCCAGTAATTTAACTATAGTTAATTTTTTAACGCTGTGGAGTAGGACCATGCCTACTCCATTCTACGTTAAAAATACCCACCAGAACTTAGGTTATACGTATCGGCCAACATAATTCATTCATTCGGCAAGTTTGATGCGGTACCGTGGGTATAATAGTGATGATTTGTCATATACATATTGAAACAAGCGGATTGCTCTGTGTTTTATGTATGTGTCAGTTTGCCTATTGAACTGTAATGTACGTAATGACTAAGAGTAAATATGAACAGTGTTATTGAATAGCCGGGAATAGCGCGTCCTCAAAGCCTTAAGGGGTCCCAACGAATGAAATATCAGCATAGAGGGACGGTTGATGATGTTTCTAACTTTACAAATTTTGGGACATTAAGTACATAGTACTGAAGGGAGAAACCGAAAATGGCTGAATCAAATAGGACGATGGTAACCAAATTGACAGCTGACCTGGCAACCATGTTGCTGGGAAGTTCGACCGCAAACGAATTCAGCGACTTTCATCTTAGATCCGTGATCCTATGATTAAAGCTAGGTTTCCTGGCTTATGCCACACTTCCGCAGGGTTTACAAACACTGACAGAAAATGTCGAGGGGTTAACCACTCGTTGGGAATCTCGTTGGGAATCTCGTTGGGAATAATTGGAAATCTTTATAAAATCTAAGGGAATCTTGGAATTTTTTGGAGTGGTTACTCCTTCGGGGTTCATCGTTCTTTGAATATCGTTGGGAATCTTTGTAAATCTTTATGGAATCTCAGGGAATCTCAAGGAATCTCTGGAGTGGTTACCCCCTCGGAAAATCCTAATAGAATAAAAATAATTGTGAAGCTCCGGAAGCAATATCCAAATAAGACACTAATTTAAAAGACAAACCGGATGCTTTCCCGGAAAAGACTGGTCGGCATCGGAATGCTGTTCATTTTCCGGTAGGGTGATTTCTATAGCCTTTACAGGGTACGGTGCCATGGGGGATGCCCCGCACTGCACGGCACCATCCTACTTTGTGCTGACTTCGAATCCCACACCTCCCTATACTAAACTTTATCTCCGAGGTGTTTTAAAAAAAAAAAAGAAAAAAAAAAAAAAAAATTCACCGTATACCGCTTGATTACTCTATTTTCCGATTCTATAATGAGGTAAAAATGAAGCTTTTAGCTGATTGGAATACTATAAATATGTTAGTGGTACTGCTTTAATGACGGAAAATAGGTACATTATGTTTACATTTTTTCGAACTTTTTTTGAGGACACTGTACTGTAGGATATTTAAATGGTATGAAATATAATATGTCTTTCTAACTTCAGTAATTAACTGGCTGTGTTGTGAATTTGGGACGTTGAGAAAATACATAGTATATTTTAGCTATTTCCTCAAGCAGTATATAGTTGGAAAAAATGTAAGCAAGTAGCAAATTTATATTCCCTCTTAACTGCTGTGCATGGTTCGTGAAGGTGGGAAAGGCCTTGTTTAAGAGGCCTTCTATTTTTGGGAAATGTCTTTTACTCTCAGTTATTAGCGGTCTTTAATTAATTACGCTTCCTTCGGGAGGGAGAAGCTAAATTGGGCTTAAACGACGATTCATAAGAAGTTAAGCCTATAGTCATTATATCTTATTATTCTTGTCAATTTGGCGCCTTGGGATTTGTGGAGACTTTCAGAGTTTATTTTCGGGTTTTAAATATAGCACTAATTTAGTCAGCCCTAAAAAAATATTTATTAGTGAGGAAATTAAGTTTAGTTAATAGGGATTTTTTACACTTTAAATAAATATGTTCTTAGTAATGACCAGTCCATAAGAAAGCAGTTCTACTGCAACACGATAAATTGAAGCACTTGAAGTTCTTGCTAAAGCTGACCCAGACACAAATCTCGACTTTAAAAACGGAATATTTCATTGACAGGAAAGACAGAAGGTACAGATGAACCTCAGAAACCTATCTTCCACATTACTAACGGAGGTCATCGAATCCACCCTTACTTATAGCACTTTCCAACTGAGCTAGCGTGAACAAAGTAGTTTCCAATCTAGAAGGTCGAAACACGAACTTCGGTGCGAACTCAACTGATTTGTAAGGGATCAACTCGCCGAATCTCATTAACTTCAGCTATATGTCATTTTATACAAATAAGAGGTGGCGAACACGCTAGGCTTCGTGCCGAAGATCTTAAAATTGCATAGGTTGTCTCGATTTCACTCAAGTAGGATTCCCGATTACGTCGATCTCCTGAGTGCTTGGGACAAGTGATTTACCGTTCAAGGCAAACAAAGTACTTTGCGTTAGGAAGCCAAGAGCTCGGATTGGTCAATTGACTCCACCGTACTTCAAAATCTATTGAGACAACCTCTCCAATCTTGTGACCTTGGTAAACACGCGAAATTCCGTGTTGAAATAACTCTTCCAGCCCAGCATTGTACACAAAATGATTTGTTTATTTGGGAAGATGCTATTCAACGTCTGTTCCTATTAGCTGTGCCCCCCCCCCCCCCTTCCCTCTCCCCCTCTCCTTCCCCCCTCTCCCTATTTGGGGCCCTTTGTTCTCAAAGTTCCCCCAGTCCTGACACATTTGGGTTAAAGGCGGCGGATGTTAAGTAGAACAGTCAGGGAATGTACCCCAACACCCGATTAATATTGATCCTGCATTTTTAATTTAGAGGCCTTTTCTCGAGGGGTTAACCACTCGTTGGGAATCTCGTTGGGAATCATTGGAAATCTATATGAAAACTCACGGAATCTTGGATTTTTTTGGAGTTGTTACCCCTTCGGGGTTCATTCTTTCTATGAGTATCATTGGGAATCTTTGGAAATCTTTATGGAATCTCAAGGAATCTCTGGAGTGGTTACCCCCTCACCTTTTCTGCTGTCTCGTCTTGTGGCGAACTAAATTTAGAGATGTTTCATTATCACACTAATCTCTACTTTATTCTACTGTGAATCGTAATGTTATTGGCGAGCAGATTAGTAAAAGGTTTTGACCTCAAAATAACAAAAACAAAGAAACAAACTGATGTATAATATTTTGATGTAAGGCAAAACCGGGGATATTCTTTTTTGCAATATCACAAAACCATTTACAAAAAACCAACGGGCTTTTCGTCTCCCCCTCCCTTGCCCGCACATGTGTCACGGGATTGTTTTCAACATAAGGAAAAATTCTTGCTTGGATTTACGAGATTTGCCGCGACTTTTTCCTTCCATGAATCATTCAACGTTTCACATTCAACTCGCAAACTCTTCCGATATTTTTCTTGACCTCCTGATTCGCGCCATTTTTTTCCTATAGTTTTTTGAATCTCTAAAACTCATATTTATAAACTTTTAACCGTTTTCTTGTATACTACTGCATTCGCTTCACTTTTTTTTTGAACTGTGTCTGCATACTGAGGTGCGAGGGGGTATAACCACTCCAGAGATTCCTTGAGATTCCACAAAGATTTCCAAAGATTCCCAATGATATTCATTGAAAGATGAACCCCGAAGGGGTAACCACTCCAAATAATTCCAAGATTCCCTGAGATTTCATAAAGATTTCCAATGATTCCCAACGAGATTCCCAACCGTTCCCAACGAATGGTTAACCCCTCGCTGAGGTGCGTCATCTGACGTAGAAATATTTCTCTATACGGCGGGATTTGAACCCGTTAATTCTTGAGTTCCTGCTGGAAAGGCGACTTCTCTTAGGCTTCTTTTGGTCCTTCGGCACTCAGCTTCCAGTATTCATATGGACTCTTATCCATTATGGCGGCACCTGCAGTTTTGCTTGTACGTTGAGGCGCCATAGTCAGGTTTTATTCCACGATGTAAACGTGCCTGTGTGCTGCACTTTCAACTTAAAGCTTCCGAGTTGTGTGAGCGCTAATGCCAACAGCCCCTGTTCTTTCGCTACTCGGGATTCAACTCAAAAAAAACAAAAACAACTTCCCTGAAAATTATTTTTCTTTCTTCAGTCGCATTCTTTTTTTCTCCTTTTAAATTTCCAACGAACCCCAACTGTTACCCCGGTTTTAGTTTTACAATTGCCGCCCGCAGCAAAGCCGGTAGAGTGAGTTACGGTCTACCGAGGTTTCATCTAAATCTCGTTTTATTCAAATTACTCCATTGTAAAGATTTCTGTTTATTTTTAGGTCCGTACCCACTATTCAGATGGAAAAACAACGCGTTTAAATTTTATCAGATTAAATTAAAAAAATTTGATGGAGATATTTGATTACGAACGGTATTAGGAATCTGTCTGTTATGTTGGCAAAGTTCTGTTTAGCAATGAATTTGGGGAAGCATCACTCTTGAATATAGTAAATAAAATACAGGAGTTATTGTTAATGTTTACAGTAAAAACCATAATTTTTTTTTTGAATTTTCCGCTAGTGCTAAGCTAAGGACGACTTCTAGGATAGGTTCACATACAGTAACTGTTGTCCTACCGACAGACAGTATAGGTAGATTATTTACGGCTACAACAACGACTCGAAAATGTTGAAGCAGCTTTTGGTTGAGGACCCGTAAGCTTCAATGATTGATCGATTTCCCATCAATTCAGCAAAAAAACTCGCTACGTTTGCATTCTATTTAGTTGTGCTCCTTTCCCTCCATGGGATTGACTGAGTATTTACATAGCCACTCGTGCCTCCTTGTAAGATCTGTTAAAAAAAAACTACGTGCTGAATCAGCCCTAGAAGGGCCAGGTACAGGGTACCTTTCGTGACGTCCGAGGAATTAACCACTTCAGAGATTTCCTGAGATTTCATAAACATTTCCTGGGATTCCCAATGAGATTCCTGCTGGAGATTTCCCGACAGACGAGTTTTCCCAGCTAGTAAAGGCCAGGTACCCATCAGGTTATGGTAGGTCCGGGACTGGGGAAGATTTACCCTGAAAAAATCGCAGAAAATCAGGACTTCAACCTGAGCCCTGCCCTGCTGAAGAATTTGTACTACGTATATGAGCCAACGTTTTGCTGGTGATGTGCCCTCTTTGTAGGTACCTTAAAGGTGTGAAAAGAACGATTATGAGTCAACCTAGGAGTCAGATTTGTAAATTACAGAGATAAAGCCCATTTACAGGCAAATTACCTGTACAAAAGTTGAAGTTAACCTCATTTGGTCGAGCATGGTGTTGAGATAACGTAAAAAACGTGGAGGAACTAATTAATAATTCACGTTTCCATTGTTAAACTTTCTTCCCTCAACTTTTTAATCCATTGTATAACTCAAAAACTTTTCAACCCAAGGTGCTAGAAAAACTTTCCCGCCATTATCTAGCTAAATTATGCCAGGCTTCCTTTATCTTTCTTCAACGAGAAGTGCATAACGTATGCAGCATTTTCGCCAGTGTTCTTCTCAACGGAAATTTGGAGGATTTCAATGTATTCAATATTCATTTTCATTTTGGTACCTTACACCCTTACTGCCCGCACTGTGAGCCATTTCCATTCATCAGCACATTTCACTGATTGGGTTTTCATTTTATTATACTCAGAATCTACCTAAAAGCCTCCATCGCCCAGAGTAAGCTTTTTGTTGGTGGCAATGTCATCTGTGTGCTGTCGTTAATCATTCGTGAAATATATTATTATATTATTCTAGTTATTGAGCAACACCCCTACACTCCCCTCTTCCAAATTTTCGAAGCCTATTAACGTACGGCTGTTGCTGATCGCTGATGGCTGAAGATGACTTTCTGACGTCCGTATTATAAGCATTACAAAGGTTATTTTTTCTCCTACCTGAAAGGGGGCAAATTTCGCCTAAAGGTAGCATCAGTATTTTCCTATCAGATTCCCGAATTTTCTGTTGATAGCAGTTCAATTTTTATCGACACATTTCAGGTTCGAACTTTTGCTTAAAAAAATTGCAGAATCCGGCAGATGATAGTGAACACGGTAGGAGTCACCAGCTGCAGCCTCCCTCACGTTTTATTCAGTCGTAGCTTTCGAAAACTTTTAACTTAATTACGTTTCGCAATATGCTTACTAATTTCCGTGGCGTGAGGAAAATGTTTAGGAAGTGCTTATTGTTGTGGGAAAAGCCGTGTTCTTCATCTACGAAATTAGCGAAGACAAATTTAACCAGCATTGTAGAGAAATGGATGTATTCATCGAACTGACTTGAGTGAAACCATACAACTATACCGCATAATGTAAATTCTTTGGTATAAAATAATCTGCAAACTTAAATTGGGATTTGTAGTCATGCCAACATATTTTCCACTGGAATTTAATGGGCATTCAAGCTGGAGCCTATTTTGGCAGTCCTGTGTTAATCTTCGTATGAGAGAAAATACATTTTTGTCAAAAGCCGAAGTTCTTCAGAATGCCCGATTTTAAAATTTTGTACCAGCCACTTGGTCATGGAGCGTTCTTGGCTTGGCGTGCCTTTTAACTTGGAATTTTGGATAAACTGTCGACAAAAAACGTCAGCTTTATTTTTTGGCGGTCTTTTTTATTTGATTTCATTTGGATTCAATCTGGGCCGGAAAACTCGCATTCGGATAATGTGCATGGACCGTTAATTAACAAATTTTGTGTGTTTGTCGATTTATCAATTATTTTCCGGAATTTCTTTGTTATTACCTCGTTATTTATTTAGTTCAATTAAAATGCCTTTCGGGATGTGCATTTCGTTTTTTTTTATTTTAACCAATTTCGATGTATTTTAATGACGTAAAAAAAGATTAGTTTTTTATTGTCTTGTAATAAATTGCAGTTTCAGAGTGCTACATAGCCCTATAATCTGGGAGGGGGGGGGGGGGGTGCAGGGTCACCTTTATTGACCTATATAGACACTTTGGTCACTTTGAACTTTGACCAGGGAATTTTCGATACCTATAAGGTCTGGGGAATAAGATTCAAAAAATCTTGGTATCTCGGTAAGCAACGAGGGGTTAACCACTCCAGAAATCTCGTTGGGAATCTTGTTGGGAATCTCAGGCAATCATTGGAAATGTTTATGAAATCTCAGGGAATCTTGGAAATTTCTGGAGTAATTAACCCTTCGGGGTGCATCTTTCCACGAATCTTTCCACGAATTTCCAAGAATCTCAGGAAGTCTTTGGTAATCTTCATACAATCTCAGGTAATCTCAAGCAATATCTGGAGTGGTTAACTCCTCGGTAAGCAACCCTTTCCCTGGGGATAAACCAATAGGAAACCGTCTCCTGTCGCTTTGAACCGCCAGTTCTCAATAGTTGTCTTGGAATGACCGATAGTAATCCGTCACTATTCCTGCCTACTGGAAGCTGTCTCTCTATAGTATCTGTTGTCCTCTGGTTCTGCCGCTAACTGTTAGTTAGCCAAATTGGCTCTTAACTCACACAAAGAGCAATCTCCCTGTGTTCAAGTGACTGGAGTTACAACGCAATTTAACACTCCCTTGGGGCAGCAGCCAAGATTTACTTCTCGGCGGTGACAGTTTGAATATTACAAACAATAAACTGTCCCTAATTCACACTAAGTTCCTCCAGCTAAGATCTGCAAATTCGAGAGGTTGTGACGTAGGGTCTCAAAATGACGTCAACCTACTCTGACTTGTGTCCAAGCGCTGAAGCGTTTCGATTTATTCACCTAATTTAAGGGGGTCTATACGTAGTCGTGTTTGTTTACGTTTTTTCTGCACTTTTTATGAGGAAACTATTGTACCTACATTTTTTATCAGTTCTGACGGATAATGTGTCTTTTTATTTGCCGAAAGTAAGAAGCTATATTGTGATTGGTCCAGAAAAAAAAAATTGTCCAAAATTAACCGATCGTGAAATCACAAAATACTATATTTCAGAACATTTAAATATCCAATAGTTTCCTCATAAAGTGTGCAGAAAAAAAACCTAAACCAACACGACTGCGTAGACGCCCTTAGCTTGATATTGAAACGTGACAACCTCTCGCGTTCATAGACCTAGCCATTCACCATCTCAGTATAGTTCAGCTACGGTTTGCGACAACTTTATTACGTGTTTAGCGTCTTTAATAACAAAGCCCTAATTCTAATCGCAAAATAATTTTGAAATTTTGTATACCGCAGCCTGGTGAAACTGTTTTTACCCTCCTACCCTCAATAAGCGTGGTTTCATCTCTATGCTAATGCCCTAAGCTTTAGGGCTTCTTCAGCGTTCTAGCTTGCTGAATTAGCCCTTCAAGTGCCGGAGAACCTCTACGCCAAATTTTTAATGTCGAATAATATTTATACTGTTGTATGTTAGTTTTAATCGCCTGATGGATTTATGCAAATAATAATTATGCTGTGCTATTATTAAAATAATTTCCCTATCGCTATAGTTTGGCTGTTCTTATTTCCTCCGTATTTTCACCACTTTTGTATTTCTTGCAACCCACGGGCTTCATCGAAGGGAGAAAAACAGAGAGAATCACTAAGTATTGACAGAGACAGCCTCGATAGCCGAGTGGACTATGGTCGACTTTTGAGGAGCAGTGAGAGCCGGGTCACACCGGTTCGATCCCGATCCTACCAAAAAAGTTTTTCTGCTCGGCATTCACCTCTGATATGTTCAGCATGTCAAGTGCAATGTATATCGAGGCTATGGTGGTTCGGAACCCACCTAAAACTGTAGGTCCCCATCGTTTACACGATGGCTGGGGAGCTGGTATTTGGTAGTGCTGCCAGCTGAGCACAATGGATAGTTCTTGAAACGATCTAGTTGCTGGGCTTGTCCCCCCGACCCTCAGCTATAAGTATAGCAGTTAAGAGAAAGGAGTGAAGTCTCTATCTAGTGGCAACCAATACCATTCTAAGTAGTCATCACTTCAGTATACAGTTAGTTTCCATATGTTTGCGATTCAATTCATCTGCACGGTTATACATTTAGCAGTCAACGTTAATTGCCAGTAAATATTTTCCTTCCTTTGAGATGAAACCTTTGAGATGTAAGCAAACAAATGGCTTCCTCAGTTGTGGACCTTTTTTCCGACGCAAAGGAGTTCCATGAAAAAAACGTGGCAAAAAATATATTGAAAACGTGAAACCTTTGAAATGCCGTTATTGGGATCGAAAACCATTTTGCTGTCCGCAGCTATTTGAATGCCTTTTTGACCGTTCTTTTTCTCTTTTTCCCTCACTTTTTGAGCAATCAGTTGCTGTACCAAGTCCGAAATAAATTAAAATGACGGTTAAGTGAGGAAGTTGGTCTGTATAGAGCGCTCTCACAACTGAAATCGGGAGAGAGTTTAATAATAAAAAATTGCTGAAAACCTGTTTAATAAAAAATGTTTTTTTATAGTTTTGGTGAATTTCCCAGTAAAAGGCAGCGTTTTACCATACTCGGTTACAGAATTTTCTTGGAAATTTAACATGAAAAGCGATGATTTTCCCTTAACCGACTATGGCGGGATGTAATGTCGCTATATGGTGACATTTTTACGTATTTTGTAAGCCTTAGTTTAAATTCAGTATCTTCCACCAGGTGAAAGTTCTATGACTGGGAGCGTCTCTAGTGCCTATAGGCATATATCTGTCAATACGTGACGTTCCAAAATTTCCCTGGAGAGTCGCTTCCTCTCTGATCAATTCTCAATGTAATATGCCTCCCTGCTTCTAAGCAGCTAACTTCCAAATTTAATTGATGTTCCCCTTTGTTTTATTCCAGGTAAGTTTGGGTCTATCCTGGAGAATTCCGTGACCGATTTTTATAAGTGAAAAAACAACTTAGGTATAACGATCCAGAGGTAAGTTCATAAAGATGAAGAAGTCGAGTTTGATGCAGGTCCAAATTTGTGTTAATTGTACCCAGCCCTAATTGATACCCCGAGGGGTTAACCACTCCAGGAATCTCGTTGGGAAACATTGGAAATCTTTATGAAATCTCAGGGAATCTTGGCATTTTTTTGGAGTGGTTACCCCTTCGGAGTTCATCTTTCTATGAATATCGTTGGAATCTTTGGAAATCTTAATATAATCTCAGGGAATCTAATGGAATCTCTGGAGTGGTTACTCACTCAGTGGTAAAGCTTGGATTCTGAACAATTCCTTTGGGATCGTCAAATCTTAGTAGTTCTAGCCTTCGAAACGTTCAAGTACTCCGACTAGTCATCTTTATTTGACGTCAACGACTATCGAAAGACAGCCTCTACAGTTTTCCGAAAAATTTCTTTGAGAAAATTTTTTTTTAGAGAAAGCGAACCTTTTGGACAGATGGAGGGAAAGAGCTATAGATTTCTTTTATCAATTGCCTTTCCGATTCCCTGTGAAATGGGATGTAGCGGACCATTGCCTTCCCACATGCTGTGACTCCGAAATTGGATCTTTTGCATGTTTTGTGAAAACAGCCGTGACACGTTTGAGGAGTTTATCGCAGCGTATTAAGAGGACATTCATTTCAGCACTCCATTCCATAAAAAGTACCAATTTTGGATAGCTTTATTAGCTTATAGCTGCACAAGCGCAGTGTCTTTAAATAAAAATAAATTGTTTGTCTCAGTTTTATAGTGAAATCGAAAAACTATTCCAGAAGATATATTGAATTCTTCATTGCTCTTGTCCAAACATTGGTTTTAAAGTTCACATGAAATGTCCCTTGGTCCGTAGAATTGGTTCCCATTCAAATGAATGGCCTCTTAAGAGCGATGTTTTTTTGGCAGGCGGTAGGGTGAGGCGCGACTTTCGTGGTAGAGAAATATCAAAGGTGTATTATAGTTCTGTGCTTGAAAACTGTCAGAGACAGTCAACGCCTATTCACTTTCCATATCAAACGGTGTATTTTCTTGTAGTTATATTGGAACTTCTGTAGGATACTTTGTCTTTTTTCACTGTTTTACTGCCGGTTAGAGAACGATACGTTTGACCTGTTGGTATTTTCTGAATAACGTGCTTTGTATTTATTCCATAGAGCATGGAAAGAGAATTCTCGTTTTTTGGAAATCAAAGGGAAAACTTTTATATCTCAAAATTTTCAACCACTTTCATTGAAAGTAGATACGAAAGGCTGAATTTTCATTGAGAGAATTAAATTTTGACAATGGAAGGAGTGTACATTCAGCTAGAAAGTCATATCAAATATACTGGGTAAAATGAATTCCCGAAATTCTTAATCTGTATCTGTATTACCCAAAACTTTAAGCAAAAGAGCAGTAATTTCGTACTTATACCCCCAGTACCTTGGGGTGGGAGCATCTACCGATACAGGCCGATTCTTAAGGCAGGTATAATTCTAGGTTTACGAAAGGGAATCGTATACGATTCAAGTCTCTTGCCCTGGCTGAGTTGGTACCCTTTCCGAAAGTTTCTTCGTTTTGAAGTCCAAAGCGAAGTTTCTGCGAAGCATTATGCATGGAGTTTTAGAAATATGGAGGTGATAACTGGAAGGTAGAAACCCTTTATGGAGGCTGTTAGGATTTTTAGACCCTCCCCTTCCTGTCGGGCCGACCTTTCTAACCTCGCAGCACTGCCTATTTTTCATCATTTCAATACCACTTTATTCCAATTTTTTTTACATACGCAATCGAAAAAAAAATCTATTTTTCCTGGATTTTTTTTTCATCTCTTTCATGGAATGTTAATTTGTGCTTTGGGCATTGAAAATATCGAAGAATATTTTTTCTCGATTATTCCGTGAAAAAGAAAAAAAAAATTGGAAATGGTGGAAAATATTATTTGGAAATAAAATTCCTTTGACATATATTGAGTATCTCGCCGCAGAAAAACAAATTCATGCCCCACTTTTATAGGTGTTCGTACACAGCCGCTTCCGCTTTTGTGGTATTGTTGTATCCAATAACAGTAAATTTATCAGGGCCCGTTATTTTAATTTGTTTGTTTCAACGCAGAGATATTTTTATTCGAAAATATTCGAAAACTACTGAGAAATTCTTTCTTCCTGTTCTTGTGACCAGAGCAAGTTGTTCTTGTTCTCAAAAAAGAGAGTAGACTGAAGTAGTCTAGAGATAAAATGTAGGTACACGCAGAAATTCTTTTATGAGTTTTCAACTTCGGTTTTTGAAAAAATAGTAAATGGAATCCGAAAAGAGTAGATTTGATTTATAAGGTTGTAATCTTTGCATTATCATAAAAGCAAGTCACGAAAAGGAAGTGAGTGTTCCTTAGCTCTCAACCTTTTTAACGGCATGAAAAGTGCGCAAATGGCTTCATAAAATATTGCGAAATTTTTCATTTTCTTTCCCTTTTTCTGGGCGAGTGCCTCTGTAGAGAAAGGCGAAAAAGGTTATAAAATCCATAGGGGATGAAACTTTTTTTTACGTGGTAAATGAGTTACCGTCAATTTTCGCCCCCGCTGATCCCCCGAATGGAATTCCCATGTTTTCCTTTTTTGAATGGCTCGCGTTTTGCATAAGGGGATGATCGATGACGTGGGAATATGAAGACAATGGGTACACGGTATAAGGTTGTAGAAAGGCAAGGTCTGTATGTTCCAGAGGTTGTCTCATATTATTGTAGTATCACGTAAGGGTCTCAAGATGAGGTCCAATTGTTTTGCCCGACAAGAGGCCTACCGTCTATAGCATATTTATTGGTCCCCCTGATTTGACTTCCCTTCGAGCCCGAGGGATTAACCACTCGTTGGGAATCTCGTTGGGAATCATTGGAAATCTTTATTAAATCTCAGGAAATCTTTGAATTTTTTTGGAGTGGTTACTCCTTCGGGGTTTGTCTTTCTATGAATATCGTTGGGAATCTTTGGTAACTTTTATGAAATCTCAGTGGAATCTCAAGGAATCTCTGGAGGGGTTACCCCCTCGTTCGAGCCCCTTCACTGAGACGAGGAAACCTTTAGAATTCGTAGATTTTGGCAGGAAAGGTTCTCCGTGACCGCCATTTTCGTTGCACGAAAGAAAAAAAGGTTTAAAGATAAAAAAATGAGAGGTTTTATTTTTTTTTGCTTTGTTTGCTCCATCCTTTGTATGATCCCTGATTTCAATTTTGTGACATCTCATAGCTTAACGTTGTTTTGTAATCCTCCCTGAATTTCGCTCTTTTCCGGTTCTCTTGGGGAATGTCCCATTGTCTACTCAATTCTGTCCTCGGCCGAAAATTACCTCGCATGACGAGTCCTTGAATTGTTTATGGGGTGGTGTGTGTTAAGTGAATACCCGTGGACGTCCTTTACTTCTCTATACCCTTAAGCGTATGGTACCTTAACAGGTGTCCCTTTTTGGGCCTTTTCCAAGCTTTTGATTTTCCTCTAATCGCTGGTTTATTTTCTAACGGTTTTCCATGTTTTGTGGACAGCCAACCATAGGGAATAATAATAGCTGAGGATTGGGGGGGGGGGGGGGGGGAGGGGGGGACAAGCCCAGCAACTAGACCGTTTTCAAGAAATATCCATTGTGTTCAGCTGGCAGCACTACCAAATACCAGCTCCCCAGCCATCGAGTAAACGATGGGGACCTATAGTTTTAGGTGGGTTCCGAACCACCACAGCCTCGATATACATTTCACTTGACATGCTGAACATATCAGAGGTGAATGCCGAGCAGAAAAACTTTTTGGTAGGATCGGGATCGAACCGGTGTGACCCGGCTCTCACTGCTCCTCAAAAGTCGACCATTTAGTCCACTCGAGGCCTTAACCACAGGGAAAGTTGAAAAGATTATTCAAGAGCCTCTGGGATAAGAATAGGAGATGCCTTTGCGTACACAAACTTGATTAAAGAGAATATAAATGAGACAAGGCGAGCGATTGTAGTGAGCCTTCAGGGGAGAAGTGCCGCACGGGTAGTAGTGTGCAGCGTACCCTTCAGCTATCTAGGTACTGTAGATTTTTAACCGATCAGACGGCAAGATAGGATTTATTCTTGCAACGAGCTTTATTTCAACTAGCTTCACTTTTGTGAAATAAGATCAAAAATGCATGAAAATAAGATTGTATCAGCAAAAAATAATAAAAGTGCTCGGGATCTTTTTCCTTCTTTTCATATACGTTGGTCAGAGGCTGGACGGAAGGGGGAAAAGTTGAGGATGAAGTTGCCTGTTTGAGAGGATGCCTCCGGCTTTTTGGCACGGGAGTTTGTTTTTCCTTGGGAATGGAATGTTATCTTGGTAAAAGGGGGTGGGGGGCTCACTTACCCAGAAGAAAATGAATGTGGTTGGACCCGCTCCCTGTCGAACATTTTCTAAGTCATTGTTCAGGAACCCTCTGCTCCCTGCTCCCTGCTTCTTCCCCACAAAGCCCCCAACTGATATCCTCTCTCTTCTCGCTCGCTTTTTCGGATTGAACAAGTTGAGAAAATTAAATATGTTATCACTTAAGTTGGTTCTGGAAGTTTTCGGGTTTCATTCCAAACTTCCGGAAAGTTATGAGTAAGTATTGTAAATTGCCAGAAACTTGTGGTGAAACTGAATGGTGTGACTGGATTGTGAACGTTCTTCCTTGACTTTAGATAGCTTTTGGGGATTAAAACGTTTTTATTGTTATTTTCCAGCTTTCGCGGTTAGAAAACAAAATTTATGGCAGTGGAACCAAAAAGATTTTTGACAATTGTCTCCAGAAAATGGTTGTTTTGTTATTTTATCCATGAGAGTTCACACAGTGGTTGCCCTTACCATTTCCTTATAGTAGAGATATGCCCACTCATTGATTATGACGAGCGCATGGTCCGAGGGGTTAACCACTCGTTGGGAATCTCGTTGGGAATCATTGGAAATCTTTATGAAATCTCAGGGAATCTTGGAATTTTTTTGGAGTGGTTACCCCTTCTTTCTATGAATATCGTTGGGAATCTTTGAAAATCTTTATGGAATCTCAGTGGAATCTCAAGGAATCTCTAGAGTGGTTACCCCCTCGGCATGGTCGTTGTCAGTATCCAGAGTCCCTTGGAATCGTTTTCGAAATGTTTGACTTACCCCAACCATAACGGACGCCATTTTTTTAATAACGTCGGATTCCAGCTTAAGCGAAAAAAAAATTAAGCTGAAATAAAGTGTAGACCGCTAATAACCGGAAAATTGCGCGTTGCCCAGAGTGACTCTATATTGAAAACTAATGAGTGAAGCTGTGGGGAGTGGGGGTGGTCCGTCATAGAGCGATATGGCCGCTTTCATCTGCAGCTAATTGTAAGAGCCAGACGGCAGCTAACTCAGTTATAAGCGGTCCTTTGCCTGGAAAAGCTCAAGTAAAAGCATTTCAACAAAAGTCTGAGTGGTCAGTTTACTTTTTCTTACTTCCAAGGTCTTTGATATTTAAAATCTTATTTTTCGGAACTATGAACAGCGACCATGTCCATACCCTTATTAAGTAATGAGATGTGGTCGGTAATTTAAAAAAAAAAAATATGGTTCACATTTGAAGGGGAAAAGACGAAAGAAAGGAAGGAAAAATAGGAAAGCATTAGAATACATAAACCGTTAACGGGTCCCAAAGCAGCTGTATAGGACAACCATCTCTACTTTACGATCCCGACGAACCTTCTCCCAGAGAAAGAAGGAGACGAAAAAAATAAATGTGAATATTTGGGGGAAATTCTGAGGTATCTTATGGATTATTTCAGTACTTAAATAATAAAATAGATATACACTGAAAATTCTTCTTTGGCGGGTTTCTTGGAATTTTCCAAATTTTCTTTACTTTCCACAAATGTGGTTTTGTACTTTATGTTCTTATAAAATAGCACCTGAATTGTGCGAGAATTATTGTTCCATTTGAAGTGGATCTCCCAGCCTCAATTAAATTCCAATACATATTTTCAATGTACTGAACTGAAGACTTGAACTGATATACTTGGGGCAAGTGGCAGCACCTTCAGTAACCTCTAGTTCTAGTCAAAATTTATTCAGTAGAACCTACAGGCGTCTGACAGGCTGACTCGTGTCCTGAGGGGACTGTGTTTGAATTGGAGTCAATATAACACACCCCTGCTTCAGCCAAAAGGGTAACAGTGTGATGTGCTGCACGAGCTCTTAAAGAATTAATTAATAAAGGGTCCGACAACAGTCGCACTTAACTTTCTCGCCCCATATATTTTTTTTTTTTTTAGATTTTTTTGAAATTTTTTTGCGGGCGTAATTTTCACTCAATCCAAAATCAGTTGAAAATCTCCCACGAGCATCTATCTGAGATCACTCACAACAAATCTCATTACTGTCATTCTATTACTTTATTCCCAAATGCGTTCCGACCATTCAAAAACGTGGTTTCTCATTCTCAACTCATTTTCAACACTTTTTTGACTACAACGGCCGTAATTTTGAAGATAACTAAATTCTGTTCGACAGATGTTTTAGTTACATGGTTCTACACAAATTTACCAAATTTCATGACAATCGGTCTATAAATATGAATGGCGCCGAAACGATCGAACTTTCAACTTATTCAATTTTAGTTGCAAATGACCTCGAAGCATCTATTTGTCAACACACTCACCAATTTTCAGTGTTATAGATTGAAAAGTGTACCGTCGGCGCTTGTGCGACTAACCAAAAACACGATTTTTGAATTATTTTGGCGGTTTTTTGACAATATTTTTTGACCAATCAAAAAATCCTTGAAAACGCCCCTCGGCAGTGATTTTAGACAGGTCCATACCAAATTTCATCAAAATCGGATGAACGGTATAGGCTCTAGAGAAGTGTACGGACGGACGGACGGACGGACAGACTTTTTCCAGAAACCACTTTTTTGGACTCAGGGGACCCCCAGGATCATGGGAAACCTAAAATCTCCATATATGGCTAGCGAGAAAGTAAAAAACAACCTACATGAGTTGTTCGTCTGCGGGAGAAGCGAAAAGAAATTAAAAACCCAACTAGTACATCCGATCTTGGAAAAACATAATTTTACGATTGTGCTGACTTTTTATCTCCAGCTTTGTTTATTTTGGTTTACAAGGAAATTTACCGTCCTTCATCTCCATTTACGTTGCAAACAAGCTAAATTTTCGTGCTCCGAGCTGGAATAAATGGGTTGTAGGGCATAAGTGGTGAAAAGGGTAACTGAGTAAGGGGCTGCCGCTGAAATATGATTGCAATTTCCGGGGAAGGTTCCGTAAAGTGTAAGGTGGAACCATTTGGGGACTAAAGGTTTCGTACCCTTTCGTATAAATGGCCCTTGGTCTGGAGCCCCCTAATTATCAATTCCACATTTTCCAAATTTGGCATCAGTTTGAGGTGAGCCTTCCCACATTGCCCGTCAATTGTAGAGCGAGGGGTTAACCACTCGTTGGGAATCATTGGAAATCTTTATGAAATCTCAGGGAATCTTGGAATTTTTTTGGAGTGGTTACCCCTTCGGGGTTCATCTTTCTATGAGTATCGTTGGGAATATCTGGAAATCTTTATGGAATCTCAGTGGAATCTCTGGAGTGGTTACCCCCTCGCTACATCCATAGGTACATCTTTCAAAGTTTACGAAATACGGTGTATATCTTACAAAAAAAAAATTACTAGCATTCTAACCAAAGTTTGGCTCTCCCGTAAAAATCGCAAATTGAGAAATGCATCTAAAAATTCCATGCACGAATGCAAAGAAGTGCTTTTTTACGTACTGGACCGTGTTCGATGGCCAGAATCTTTTTTTGGCTAATCACAAAATTTTTAAATCTTTAGTGTTACCAACTACACCGTCACCGATTTTCTTCGAACTTAGTATCCTGGTATCTTCGATTAGACTAAAATTAATTTTAGTTAAATTGCAGTAGAGTATTTGGTCAAGAGGTTGTGGGGTGAAATAGTAAGGTACTAAAACTAATAGGGGTCTCACTGCCTGATTTGGATTACGAAGCACGATTTTGCTTTGTCAGCAGGTATGTGCATTTGGTTGTTTACCCAAGTGCTGACCCACAGCCAACTATACCCCCACCCTCAATACTGAACCTGACCCCATCTGACCTATACGATGAACTCTGTCCGGAGCTTAATAGAGTTTGTGACATTTTTGATATATTTCGAAAGCATTGTTACGTATATTGCGTATAGTCCACATGGCGGATTAAAGTCTTTGCCAAAATTTACTAAAATGCCTTTTTTTTGCTGGTACTCTTTTCACAATTCTTTAAATGTGATTATCAGGATTATCTTCATACTATCTCTTAGGCATTGAAGTGAACACTTTTTGGCAACATAATCACGAGCCTTCAGGCGCAGCTTATTGGACTTAGACATGTACACCGACTTTTAATTACATAATCATGAAATTTCAGGGGTAGCCTGGGGGACCAGCTTAGAAGGCGCCTCCTCGCCATACCTGCTTAAGAAGCTTACAAAGTTTCAAAAAGATTTCAGGAAGGAAGAAAATAAGAATTTCCTTAAAAATGACTGAAGGAGAAGAAACGTCACCATTTTTTACGTTGTAGCAGACGGCTTTGATTTAAGTGGTAGAAAAACGTCAACGGGCTGCCACAGTTTATTTGACGTGAAACCACAATGTGAGCTGACGTTCCAAGTTGGTGAAAACGAAATACGTATAACTTTTTTCACGAAACCTTGAAAGGGGCTTTAAATTTCTTGAATTTTTATGTTTTTTGGGACCTGACATTTTCTATAATTTGTATATTTGTATTTTTTTACGACAAGAATGATACAATCTGAGTGTATTGGGAGTTTTTGAACCAGACTGCCAGAATGGTTCGAATCCCGTTACAGGGAAATTTTTCCGGAGAGCGTCCACCATGAATTGGCTTCGGTGCAATGAGCATCGGCGCATTTCGGCCATAACGAAGATCATGTGTATGGTATAAAAGCAAGGGGCACGTCAGTAGTCTCATCACCTTCGTACATATTTCATGAGTTTTGCATCATATTTTGAGCCAACACTCCCCGTTCCCTCCTACCGAAGCGTGTTGGATGTTATAATGAAGCCTTCCATACACCCTGCGACGAGGGGGTAACCACTCCAGAGATTCCTTGAGATTCATAAAGATTTTCAATGATTCCCAGCGAGATTCCCAACGAGTGGTTAACCCCTCGCCCTGCGACTAACAGACAGGGGAACTAAAAAAAAATCTTATTTTGGATCTCTCTCTGAAGGAGTTTGCTCTCTTCTATTCAATCATAAACGGAGGTTAACCCTTTAACCAGAAGTCCACCGCCCCGGTTGGTTCTCACCGAAGCTCGAAAATTGAGCCGACAACTTGATCGATGGCGCATTAAAACCCTTTCCGACCTGGAAACGGTTCAGATAGTTTTGGTTTGTCAGCGAATTTTCAATTCCAAAGCTACCAGCATAAATCACCCACCCGCCCTCAGTGAATAGCCAGCTGATACCAAATAAAACGAATCAAAAAAGAAATCTTTCGTTTCGAAGGTCATTCTGGGTTAAGGTATCTGCGGATTCTTTCATTCAGGTAGCAGATAGTAGTTTTCAACTCAACCGAGGTTGACTTTGATTGATTACCCCATAGGTACATAGTGGTTTACCCCTCTTCTTCAAAATTCCGGTGTTTTCTTTTTCACAATTTCTGACATTAGGTACCTACCAGATTATTTGACCCTAATATTTTTCACAATTAATTTTTCTTAATAACATACTTACTATTTTAAAGGCACCAAGGTATATAAACATTTTATGTCCTAAGTATCCAAGTCCTTGAAATATCACATAGGCTGTGATTGGTCATTGCAACTTTAATCGAGACAACCTCTGTAATGTACAGACCTTGAAAGGTAGCCACGTAGGACCAAGTTAGTTTGTGTGCAATGGCAGGTCGCCCCGGTAGCCTCAGGTACTGTAACGAACCTTTAGTATCTCCAAACTGTTCTTAAGCGAGTCAGCTGCCGGAGTTAATGGCCAGGTGGACTTTTTGTGGATATGTATTTAGGAAACCTAGTGCCTTAAAATAATGGCCGCTCAGGAATGTCCATTTTCTTTCAGTAGATATATTTTTTTGGAAATATCGTTATTAGGTTCCTATTATACCACTGTGGATGGTCATCGTTTGAGTATCAATATCTTTCATGGTGGCATTACTGTCAAGAGTGACAAGGGTTCCCGACCCCTAATGTTATTAAAGGTCACGTCATATCACTGAAATGGGGTTTCATAATATAAAAGTACTTTTAATTTTTCATCCCGGAAATTCTTTTCATTTTTTTTTCAACTGTAAAAAAAACTATCGAAAAAGAAAAAAAAATTCAGTTAGTGCACCCTCATAGTTACAGTTATTGTAGGTACTAACTATACTCTGTATGAGGGTGAATATCAAAATATTTCGCTGCAATATTTTCTTTACGTATGAGTCGGCTCTCAGGTATTCAAATATTTATAACAAATAATATAATAATAATAATCGTCTGAGAGAAGAATTAGGAGTTTCAAATTTTCTCTCTCTCTCCCATGTTTCCCCGGGGTGAATTATCTCTGTTATTGCGGTTTTATGTATAAAGGAGCCACCCTATACATTAAAGCAATGATGATTGATTCTCTGAATAGCCGCCATATTGGTGTGAATTCTGTAGCTCAAGTCCACAGAGACTGCAAGGGATAGAATGATCAATCAGCAAATAAATCGAAATCACTGGAGACCTCTCGGGTCGTGAGTCTTGACAGTTTTCCCCACCCTTGCTTCACTTCTCTCCACCTTCCTGGAAAGAAAACAATATAGATAAAATAAAATTCACCTCAGGGAGGTGCAACGTGAAGAATTTATAACTGGTAAGGGGCTGCCACCTCATTGTCCGTTTTGTAAACTGACGTTCTAAAAGATCCCGTCCATCTAACCTTCCTCATCCTACTCTGTGCTATCACAAACAGTAGCGCGGCGCTGCGCGGCTAAATGGAGGGGGACCTTTACAGCTCCATCTAGATTACATGGAACCCGTATGTTTTTGCTTTTTGATCTGCTCACTGATGGGTGAAGGCTTCACTCTATATTATAGCTCCTGAAGGTAAGAAATACCTAAAAATTAAAATATGTTCTAATGATGATGATTCGACAATTGCCAGTACCGAAGGAGTAACCACTCCAAAAAAAATCCAAGATTCCCTGAGATATCATAAAGATTCCCAACGAGATTCCCAATGAGTGGTTCACCCCTCGGCCAGTACTTATACGTCGCTTATAGATGGCGGCGTGCTCCATTTTGAGTGTACCCTCCTATTTGAAATTTTAACACTCTTACTTGCTACACCAGCAGGCCCGTATCCAGAAAACGGTCATGGGGGGGGGGGGGGGGGGGTTAGCCTATATTTTTTGCTTCACGTTGGCGTTACCATGTTAATTTTCCGCTCATGGGGGAGGGGGGGGTTTAACCCCCCCGTGGATACGGCTATGTACACCAGTATAGGTACTTCATGTTCTGGGTACTTGGACATATTATCGTTTCACCAAGAACTTGTTATATGCATAAGTAAGTACTACTTAGTTCCTCTTTGGGAACTTCTGAGGCACTTAGCGTCAGCCCCTTTACGTACCTTAACTTTGTAACAAATTGTGTAAGTTGTTATCGATCAGTGGAGCACTTAGACTGCTTAAAAGTAGAAGAGTACTCAAAAGCGTCGACTTGTAACTTACTGTGACCAACGACCTGGTAGTTTTTAAGAGGCTATTACATGATTAATAAGCCTTTTCGATGTGACTTCCTACCCCAACAACAGTCTGGCCCGATACTGGATATAAAAAGGTCGTAGCTAATTCCTTGGGGTTTTTTTTCACTAAGCATTCATGTGCCTAATCTAGAAGTTACCAAGGAATGAGAGTAATAAAAAAAGCCCCATAAATTCAGGTTGGCGAAAGAACTACTTTTTTTTTCAGCTCTATCTTTGTGATAACTGGAACGGCCTCGATAGCCGAGTGGACTAAATGGTCGACTTTTGAGGAACAGTGAGAGCCGGGTCACACCGGTTCGATCCCGATCCTACCAAAAGGTTTTTCTGATCGGCATTCACCTCTGATCTGTTCAGCATGTCAAGTGAAATGTATATCGAGGCTTTGGTGGTTCGGAACCCACCTAAAACTGTAGGTCCCCATAGTTTACTCGATGGCTGGGGAGCTGGTATTTGGTAGTGCTGCCAGCTGAGCACAATGGATAGTTCTTGAAAACGGTCTAGTTGCTGGGCTTGTCCCCCCCAACCCTCAGCTATTATTATTGTGATAACTGGATAACTTACTACTGGTTAACAAACCAAAACTGCCGAAATAGGTTCCTCTGTGATTGCGTATTGCGTTGGAGTATTTAGTGTAAGGGGAAGTATAAACAGGGAATGTAAACATGGAACAGGTGCGGGTACCTATTTGAAACTTTCTCAACCGTGGTATAAGCAATCAGGGAAACTAATTTCTGGAAATGAGCTTCAAGTAAGTAACTAGAAACTTTCTGAACTTTGCCTGCCCTTAAAACTTTGTTAAATGTGCAAAAATCAACAAGTTCGACCCCATTACATCCTATTTCCAAGTTTTCCGAAGCCTTTATGAGGAAATTTTGAAAACCATTCATTGATGAACAAAATTTTCTTTGCTCCTTACCCCTCGTTTTCCCCCTTGCTGATGTTTTTACTTGACGAAATCGAAATAGTATTTCGAATCACTAACTAGTCGAAAAACCCCTTCCATAAAATAAATAGTAGTGGTTCCAAAATGGTTGTAAGTAGGTATGAAGTAGGTTGGTACCTCAGTTGGATACCAAAATAAGCCATCATAGAGATGGGGAATTTTATACTACTAGATACATTGGCCGAACCAACAGAATTGGCCCTCACTCGCGTGTTATTTCACTCCCTAAACTGTTACCTTTTCAGTAGATATTGCCTCTTAAATCTCCTCGGATAGTGAAGAAAATGTATTTTCTTAGCTTTATTATAGCTTTTGGAAGAGCTTTAGAATGTTCAGCTTCAGTCTTGGGCTTCCGGCCTATTTCTGCAGACAGCAATTTGGAAAAAGATGAATAGGGGTGATTGGCTGGAAAAAAGAAAATGAGGTACTTTGCAGAATGGATTGGCGCCAGACGTAAAGACAAAATCTCCTAAAGCTGTGACGCCTTAAGGCTTTCTTTACACGGCATAGAAAAGGGTATAGTAGGTGTATTGATCTCAGTTTGGAGACAGATGCGTGCTTGCGCGATTTTTTTGAGTTGGTTGAGAAAGGACCAGAACTAAGAAAAAACTCAGCATCATTCGCCGCAATGAGTAGTATTTCTCTCCAAGAAAACTGTTATAAAGTTTTTCTTAAAAAATGTAGTATATACGCCAGGAACTATAAGTTTATTGTTTTGGGAATTTTGGATAGAACTCAAGGATGCTATACTAGTTTCTGATGTTAAAAACGTATTATTAATTTTAAAGTAAAAACTATCTGGGAAAGATGTAAACCACTCCAGAGATTCCTTGAGATTCCCTAAGATTCCATAAAGATTTCCAAAAGTTCCCAACGATATTCAAAGAAAGATGAACCCCGAAGAGGTAACCACTCCAAAAAATTCCAAGATTCCCTGAGATTCCATAAAGATTTCCAATGATTCCCAACGAGAGGTTAACCCCTATGTAAAAAAAATAAAGATGTAAACAAGTATTACTTAGTTATACTGAATTGTCACCCTCAATCCTTTTCAATTTGAAGAAATAGCTGGTTTTCCGGTATGTTTCGCAAGCCAGACGTCAGACGCAATTAACCGCTTTTTTGCCTTCATCGGAAAAACTTAAACTTGCGTCTTTTGAATCTGATCCATCAGGCAAAAGTCCAAGCCACCCGAACCCCCAATTGCTATTTAGTTTTGGTTCCGGACAGTTTATGTAACTTGTGTAGTCCAAGTAGGAGAGCAAGTCGGGAGTTGTCTCGCAGTTGTTTGAGTTGTTGCGAGCTTGTCAGACTTCAGACTTCAAACTTCGCTTCAACGCCGTCAAGAAACTCGCGAAAGAGCCCTAGGGTGGGAAGATCAAAGGGAACGTGGAAACCCAGCTGACCACGACTTGCGAATTTAACAAACTTAATTTTGTTGGATTAAAAAAGGTCACTTTACTTGAAACTTTCCAAGTTGGGCTTTTCTCGAGCTCTTCCTGTCTTTCTTGCTATGTTTATTTTGGGGAAAAGTTTCGTGTTGACAGATTTGTGACCACTTACTGCTCTTTGACAAAACTTTCGTTTTAGGGCTATTCGGTTGTTGGATTTTCTTGTGCCTCCAATTTTGTCAGTCTTGTAGTTTTCCCCTTTTTCTCTGTAACTTTCCCCTTTGGTGAGACCACACATTTTGTTGAACAGTTGACGCCTCTGTGTACCTAGTGGACGAGAAACATTTAAAAATCTGCACCTCAGGTAACTGCAAGGTAGGTAGGTAGGCCGAGAAGGTCAGTCTGGAGATAAGGGTAGTGGCTAAATTCCGTAACTTAAATTAAAGGTCCGCTATACCTGACGGTGCATTTTTTGCCGCCCATAAGATTAACATTGCGAGCGGCGATTCATTTTCATGGTTTACCCTTGGTTGGAAAGACACAAAATTTTGCCTGTACCTAGCCCTAACAATGTTCTAGGGAGTGTTCGAAGCAGATTTCCCATTTTTGTACTGGTTTTCGAGATACAGCACTTTTCTTGAGGTATGCGATGCTAGCATTTGCAAAACAGTTGCAATAAAAGAAACCAGTGAGAAATTGGGAAATCTGCTTCGAACACTCCCTAGAACATTGTTAGGGCTAGGTACAAGCAAAATTTTGTGTCTTTCCAACGAAGGGTAAACCTTGAAAATGAATCGCCGCTCGCAATGTTAATCTTATGCAAAAAATGCATCGTCAGGTATAGCGTCCTCTTAAATCTGCGTGCAATCAGCGGTGGAGCTTGCAGCTAATTCAGACACACGGAAATTTGAAATTATTTTAGAAAAATAAAATTGTCATTATTAATGAAGAAAGTAGTGAGCCTTACGCCTAATGTTCAAGGGGCTCGCCTCCCCTTCTTAATCTGTAATTAAAGATGAAGGTGTTGTATAAGACGGTAGGAGAAGAGATTAAAAGCAGAGAAGGATAGAGATAGTTTCCTACCCCTCCACTGCTTAAATCCCTCGCAAAATTGTGCCTTGAATCAGAATGCGTAGTTATTACGCCCACGTGGTCCCTGATGAAACGATATAGAACGAGTCCTGCACTCTGTGACGTCAGCACTGCTGATGTGGTCTGGTGGGAAAATACTAGACTCGCACGACTGAGGTCCTGGGATCGAATCCCGGTGTACCAGCAATTTCTGTTGGTAGCATTTTACAATTACAAATTTTACAATTTTACAAATACCTACGATTTTGCCTTCGGCTACGAAACCTTCTGGCCAAGGGTGTGAGATGTATACTGCGTCCCATAACTTTAAAATCTACAGTTGATGGTGGGTTCTGAGCTACCACAACCTCGTTGTATAGGTACATTTGAAACGAGATGTGATGTGAATGTCAGAAAAACTTCTATGTTTCGGGAGATTCAAAGAAAAACATAATTGTTTGAAACTTCAGTGAAGTAAACTGTGGATTGTCGGATCGCTGAAACAAAATGCTGGAAATCAATCACGCGGCTTTGTCAGCTTCATATAAGAACATCATAGCCCCCTTTTTTTCCATGTTCGTGCCCATGTCCATTTTTCGTGTCGTCATTGTTCTCTTGTTTGTTTTGAAGATTTAACGGTAGTAGTTCCATTGTATGTATGTACGGGGAGCCAGGGCCCAAACCGTCCGGTCGACTTTGTTCAAATTTGGTAGACGGGTGTAAAAAAAAAAATAATGCGCAGACTGAATTTTCTCCGATTTTCCATTGGTGAAAATTGGGGGCGCAGCTCCTTTTGACTTTTAAACAGTGCCACCGGAGTGACGACCGAAACTGGGCCAAGTTATTGGTCCACCTCCAAATGGTTGCAAATGACCCAAAAATATCTATTCAAAAACACTTCTGCAAATTTTCAAAGGTTCCAACTTGATATACATAGCCTCCGAGAACATAAAAATGTCGATAGAATCTATCATATACATGACATGTATCGGAGGTTCCGTATATTGTCCCCATATTTAAGTCTATAGAATACATCAAATATCTCTATTGATTATAGCGCTATAAACCCGACATTTGAAACATAATACAAGACATTTTATGAGTATCATTTTAATTATTCAAAATATTCACTCGCATTTGGTCGCAGGAAACTAAAGTGTACAATGACATGTCCATGAGACCTATTTTTTCTTTCTCGCTAGCCATCCCTATATAAGGAGAAAGTGTTGATATCAGAGTACTTTCTGATGGAACTCACCATTTTACTGTTCTCCGAGAACCCACACAAGAGCGATCACAATCAAAGGTAGAACGCTACATTTATGACTGAACTATCACTTTATCCCTGTCAATAGTCAAAAGTTATGGTTGTTCTCGCCAACAAAAAAGTGAAAGAAAAATCAAAATTTTAATTAGTTGGAAGTCGTACTGAGAAGTTCTCTTTTGGAAATAGTATGACATGGCAAAATGCTATATGGTCTTAATAATCCATTTTCGGATAGTATTTTGTTCATTCTTTCGCTCGCTGTTTGAAAAATGTTTAAGTTACGTAGTTTTACACAATTGCACCAAATTTCATGAGAATCGGTCAATAAATGTGAATGGCGCCGAAAGGATCGAACTTTGATCCAATACGGCCGTAATTTTAAAGTGATTGAATTTTTGTTACAAATTACATCGAAGCTATTCGCCAACACACAAACCAATTTTCAGTGTTATATGTTAAAAAGTGTACCGTCGCTGGCGCTTGTCCAGCTAACCAAAAACACGATTTTTGAATTTTTTTGGCGGTTTTTTTTTGGCAATTACGGCCGCAGTTTTTGACCAATCAAAGATTCCTTAAAAATTTCCTTCGGCCGTGATTTGAGACATGTCCATACCATATTTAATCAAAATCGGATGAACGGTATATAGGCTCTGGAGCAGGGAACGGACGGACTGACGGACGGACAGACTTTTTCCAGCAAACTACTTTTTTGGACTCAGGGAACCCCCAGTATCATGGGAAACCTAAAATCTTAATTTCGAAATTTTACACGAAAACAATACTTTCTCGCCATATATGGCTAGCGAGGAAGTAACCTAACCTAACTGTTAGCGCCAAAATCAGCATGTAGAGGTCCATGAAATCAGGATCACTAAATCCATTCAACAATTCTTGGACAAGTATTGGCTTTAAGATATGCGAGAAAGTTCACTGGACAATCGTCGAGCACCCGCGAGTGATGTCAACATTCAGCCAACAATAAATATAACTGTTGTTTATCGATAGAACGCATATTAACACAGGACATGAAAGTTGGATGGATCGAGAACTCGCGTACCCTGCAGTACAGATTTAACCCCCGACTAGCCCACAAGCATTTTCTACCATGATTTAAACATTGAATGCAGAAACTATGCACTGCTAATCAGCAGTTACCAGTTACCTCCATGGTAACTTAAATGTGAAAAACAGGTACGCTCTACGAAATTCAGCTGTTTCTGCAGAATGGGGCTGAGACAATCAGCATTGTTCCTTCTCATCCAGCTTCTAATCCCTGATTCAAATCAAGCAATGGTACCTTACAAACCAAATTCTCAAGCAAGCGAGGACTCTGTTGCTCAGTGCATAAGATATATCGCAAACAACTACATAGAACCCGGAGTTATTGGACTGTACTACCCTCACGACAACGTCACTTCGGTATACGTAAGACCTATTGCCCGCGTTCTTATGGCCGACCAGAGATGGTCAGTTCAAGTCACAAAGGAGACGGAGCCAAGAATAAACGCAAATAACCGGAGAAAAAACCATCCGAGCAGCGCAATAATATTTTTCCTAGGAGATCCTTTATCCTGGGTAAAACTAGTAATGATTGTTGAAGCAAAGAAAGTTGTACGTCCTTCAACAAAAATGATAATTCTGATGAAAAACCTACCAACGCAAGTCGCTTCTACTGTTCTAAACAATATTTGGCATATTTTACGAGCAACCAAAGCTTATGTATTGTTTATCGACGACAAGAAATTAGACCTGTACACTTCTGATCCATTTAAACCCGAATTGCCACCAGTTCTTGTCAATGCATGGACCGATCATTTCCTAACAAATGACAGTTTGTTCCAAGACCAACTAATAACGCCTAATCTCTACAAATTGCCAATGAGACTGATTCAGCTGACACAAAATGAAGAAGTATCCTACGTTGAAATGACTTGTCAAAACAATTTCAAAGCAATGGCTTCTTCTATTCCAATAGACGTAACCGTGCAGAATGTGAAGAACCCTCCAGCAGGACATGCTTTAATTGACGCCGCAGGAGAGTACAGCTGGTATCTTGGGGCGCTCAACCGTCAACAAGCAGATGCGTTTTGCGGAAGAGGTTACTTCCTTCAGATATTATTTCTGGAAGGCAGTGAACCTCTGCCAGCAATCCTCCACACAAACTGGTTGTGGACAGTCGCAAAAAAGAATTATTTATCAAGATGGCAGACGCTCATTTTGGTATTCTCCTTGGACATCTGGCTCTATATCTTAGTTGCGTTTGTGTTCACCTCAATGGTAGTCTACGTTTATCATTCGATTAATAACAATCGGAAAAGTTTTTCGCTATTACTCCTCACTGTTTACGGGTTGTATATGGACAATCCCTCCAAAAACCTCGGTAATTTTCGCCTATTCCTCTGGCTCATCCTGATGTATGCTGTGATTGTAACTACGGTTTATAGATCAATGTTGGTAAGCAACGTTGCAAACCCAACCTATGATAGACAGATAGAAAGTCTGGAAGAAGGAGTTGACGCTGGATACTCCCTGTACCTTTACCGGGGAATGCAGCTAGTGGTCGAAGCCTCCCAAAATGAAAGTCAAGCCCTGGGGAAAGCTGTGATAGCAAACCAAATTGAATACTTTACAGATCCCGGGTATGTAAAACGCGTCATTACGAACCCACATGCCCTGGCAATTTTTGAGGATAACATTGAATCTCCAGCCCAAAGAACATTGCGCAAACATCCAATTTTGGGCTCCTTTCATGAGTTAACAGATCTATTACGAGAACCTATGGCAGTTATGAGGGAAGGAGTGTATATGTCTCCGGCGAATCCACTATTACCTATATTTATAGAAAAGCAGCTTCGAGTTCTCGAAGCTGGTCTCATCTACCACTGGGAGGCAGAGATTGCTACCAAAGACATTTTCGGGGTTTACCGCGGTAAGAAGTTCGTCCCTGCCCCAGGGGCCACTGCCATTTCTTTATACCAAACAGCTGAGGTATATTTACTTTATGTGATTGGTATTGTTCTGTCTTTGGTTTCTTTCTTTTTCGAAAAATTCGTGTTCTGGTGCGTAGCATGTAAGAGACGTCGTGAGGGAGATGCCTTCGTCATAATTACAGTCACTGAAGAGGTTTCCGTCATATCCGGTAGAACGCGCCGAAGGATTCACAACTCGGCTCTTGTGACTACAAAACGCTGCACTCATTCTGGACGCGAATTAGACGTCAAAATTGAACGTGGAGGGAAGAATCATTGAAAGAAACAAAAACAACTGTAAAATTAGTTATTTTGACAAAGTAAAACGAACTTAGTAACCGAACCCGAAATTTTGAAGTACCTGTTTTCATTAAGCGATACGTACTGGGCACTTAACATGTTTTTAGAACCGACCTTCAGTGAAAATTCACCCTTATTTTTTGAGATGGGCAAAGGTTATTATTGAGACAGACGTGAATGGAAGGGGAGTCGGAAAGAACAAGCGGCTTTTAACTGTAGTTAAATGTATTCATAACTTTGTTTCCTTGTGTCAATTTTCTTTCAAATAAGAGCGAAGTGTTATTTTCCGTTCTTCCACTCAATTGTTTAGGTTTGTAATTTATAACAACAACCAAAACAAACTGAGAAATTTGTAATATTTTGAGAAATAATTACTGTATAGGTGGACTTGATGAAGGAAATTACTTGGATTTTTTTTGCTATGCATATATGAGGCTTTGGAAAAAAAATGCCTGGGTTTATGCAAGACTTGCGAGAACAAGAACTCTTTCATGTCATTTCTTGTTCTTGTTCTTGCAGCCAAAATCAACTATCGTTCTTGTTCTTGTTCTTGCATGCAAGAGATGCAAGAACAAAAGCAAGACAAGAAAGACAACCGGGTTGAGTTTTTGAAGGTTTGCAAAATATGTCGTGTGGGTACTCAAAATACTCGGGGAGACTTCCTCATGCTAGTTATATCGTCTAGAAGGTTCTCCGAGGACCCAGAGAAATATATGACGGGAATGTTTGTGCGACCATTGTCGGACCCCTTTGTTTTAGACGCTGCTCTACGGACACATGCAAGCACGGAGGTATATTTTTTTTTTAAATATTTGAAATTTAATTCATATGAATTTCATTAGAGTGGAAAGGAAGTAAAAATTGAAATTTACCAAGTGGCGACAAAATATATAACTTCCTGCTATTCATATCTTTTAATGGGTATTAACATATAAAAGGCGGTACCTTGCTGAGAAACACAGTTATATGGCGCCAAGGCTTTACAATATGAAACTCAAATTTGCTGGCGACGAGACTACGAAATTGTGTGGAAAACTGGCCTATTAAGGCCTAAAATTGAATGTGAAAGTGGCTGGAAGAAGTTGGTTGTCGCCATGCTGGGAAGTTATGGGCTTGTGCGGAGTCGCTCAGTAAATTCTTTTTGTTTTTCCCATTTGGTGTGGCAGTTGGAATGGCACTTTATGGTCTTTATATCGTTTTACTTGAAGGTGCCTTTATTTACGTGTTCAATGATTTTCATTCTCCAACAGTTTGGCCTTGATGTATGACATACATTCTGAAATATTGTGACATTATTTTGAGCAAAGTTTGGCTGGGAAATATGACGTTTACGTGGTTTTTTAATAGAATAAGAAAGTAGCGGGAGTAGGGAACTCAAATAACACTAAGGCTGGATTTCACCACTTTAACGTGAAGACTATTGTGTACACGATAGAGTTATCGTTTCGGTAAAAAATGTTAACGACTTTCACCATGCACCGTTATCGTTTCGTTAGCTTTCGAGCGGATTATCCGTGCGTTAGCGAAAACGATAACTTTCATACATGCGACTCATTTGGTGTAGTAGTAGTAGTCTAATCAACATTTTTACTTCTTTCTCCGAAAGAAAGTTTTTTTCACGTTTATTTCCATTTTTAGCTTGAAATTGTTGAAATAAATTTGACGTAAACAAAACAGGGACACGACAAAATCTAACAAAAGGATAAGGATTGGCGTCTGCTTTACCGAATCGCTAGCTATTCGATCGTTAAAAGGCACTATCGTGAGGTGGTGAAATTCAGCCTAAGAAGAGTCAGCTTTTCTCCATTTGAGGCTGCAGGAAGTTAAACCAACTCTTAAACATTAAACATATGAAAATTTTAATTTTTTGCTATGTTAGTGAGAGGAACGTCACAACAGCTTTCTTTAGTGTGTGGGTGCAATTTGGGTTCCTAAGGCGGCCGAATAATTTCTTCAAACCTTTTCACAAATTGTTAAGACATTTTTTCTGAATGCCGTTGCTGTTAATTTGTAAAGAGCGCTCGACCTTCATGCAGTCGCTTCATTTTTCTAATGAAATGAACGTGGAACTTTTGGGAATTTGCGGTATCTTTTTAGATAATTGTATTTTCAATACCAACGGAGTGATTGCACATATTGAAATATTGGTTTAATACCGATAAACCGTGGCGTTTCCTATGCTGCTCTACCCTTGCAAATATTTCATTAAACTATTTAATCAATAGCCCATGCCTAATTCCTGTATGTACCTGTGTTGTTATATCATTTTTCAAAATATGTGGTTTTAACCCTAGGATTAATTATGCACGGTTTATTTAAGTTAGAAATTTTGAATTAAAAAAATCCCTAATGCTGCTGATTCACAATGGGCTTTCGGGACTGCAAAAAAAAAACTTTTCCATGTTATTTATTATTTAGGATTTTTCCATTCATTGAATAAGAAGTGCACCGGAAGCGGAAACATCCTGTTGGGACAAGCACTGTTCTGTCAGAGAGGTAAATTTCCGGAAGTGAGTTTTCCTGGCAAGGGTTACCTGTTTTCCCATTTCTCCACGCGTCAGAAACTGTTTCTGCTGACCCAAAAGTTTCAGAAAATTTCCCTGTGTTCAAAATTCCCAAAGTCGAGCGTTATACCTGTCACCAAACTATGTATGCGAGGAAAATACTTGCAGCTGCTCTTGGGCCAACTTGCCAATACCGTAGAGCCTTTCGTAGAAATGGATTTTGCTTTCGCCGCAAATTTTAAACAGTTTGTGGCCGACAGAAACTTTGTCGACAACAATGGCTGATCTCTAGGACTGCTGACTGTGGGATATGCTGATTTCCAAACTTAGAACTTACCAAAGTTTGACTGCAAGTTCCGAAGTTTGATGGTATGAGGTTGAAGTCAATGGTTTTACCTTTGGCTTCCGGTAATTTAAATAATGAGTTTTCGGAACCATTAGTCTCCAGGCTAAAGTGTTATAAAAAGCTAATCGCTAATTCTTTTATGTTTTGTAGAATCCAGCTTGAAGCTGAGTTTCTTTCGTCAAAAGGACAGGACTCATAGCAAATTTTCGTTGTATGGCCAAAGAAAAAAAAGAAGAAGATTCAATTTGTGTGGTGTCTTGTATGCATAAAAGCGAGATTCCATAAAGATTTCCAAAGATTCCCAACGATATTCATAGAAAGATGAACCTCGAAGGGGTAACCACTCCAAAAAAATTCCAAGATTCCCAGAGATTTCATAAAGATTTCCAATGATTCCCAACGAGATTCCTGGAGTGGTTAACCCCTCGCATAAAAGCTTCCTAATATCGAGGCAACAGTCCAAGACTCGCAAAGCTGTTAAATTTTTTTTACAAATACCCCGGCAACCTGAATAGGTACCGTGAGAAAATGAAATAGGTGGAAAATTCACCAGTAGCGAGTGACATTTCTGAAAACATGCTTGAGGAAATCGAGGTAGTTCTTATCTCTTACACTTCAACACATTTCTACCCTACCTCGAACATCCGTCTTTTGATACAGACCTTAACGCAATTCGCACCTCAAAATAAGTTCTGCCTGCTGCCTGCTTTGCAAAGTTCAGTTACCGAGCTCCAGCTCTGAAAATGCTCACCAGAGCAATAACCATGAATTTGGGAATATAAATCCCACCTCCATATTTTACATTCCACGGAAGCGGAGGTGAATGGAACTGTGCTAAGTTACACACATCTGCTGTGGAATTTAAAACTGAGTTTACCACCGTATATATTTTTCATTTATGTATCCTTTTCCTACAAGAGATTGTTAAGAGGCTTATAAAGTAATGTGGGTTCAGTGTTATTAATCAAAATTACCCTTTGGTTTTCTTACATGGGAAATTTTTTGGCAAATTCCTTCGTTCAGTCAGGAGGTTCCTTTTATGAGCGACTATAGGGAACATTTAATATAAGGTCGGGATTTCAAGTGGCTTAGGTAAACAAAGATGGAGCCGTAAGCAATCAAATGGAAAATGTAGATGAATGAATTACTTTTTTGTGTAACTGTAACCATAACTAGGACCTACAGCTGATTTTTTCGTCAGTCATTAGGTAGGTACACTGACAATTCAACCTCGTAAATTCGTAATTTAAAAACGTTTCTTTTCTCCTTTTTTACTTTCTCGCTAGCCATATATGGCGAGAAAGTATTGTTTTCGTGCAAAATTTCGAAATTGAGATTTTGGGTTTCCCATGATCCTGGGGGTCCCCTGAGTCCAAAAAAGTGGTTTCTGGAAAAAGTCTGTCCGTCCGTCAGTCCGTCCGTCAGTCCGTCCGTCAGTCCGTCCGTCCGTCAGTCCGTGAGTCCGTGCAGTGCTCTAGCGCCTATACCGTTCATCCGATTTTTATGAAATTTGGTATGGACCTGTCTAAAATTACTGCCGAGGGGCATTTTCAAGGATTTTTTGATTGGTCAAAAATTGCGGCCGCTATTGTCAAAAAACCGCCAAAATAATTCAAAAATCGTGTTTTTGGTTACTTAGACAAGCGCCGACGGTACACTTTTCAATCTATAACACTGAAAATTGGTATGTGTGTTGACAAATAGATGCTTCGAGGTCATTTTCAACTAAAATTGAATTGGTTGAAAATTACGGCCGTTCTGGACCAAAGTTCGATCGTTTCGGCGCCATTCACATTTATTGACCGATTGTCATGAAATTTGGTAAATTTGTGTAGAACCATGTAACTTAAACATCTGTCGAACAGAATTTTGTTATCTTCAAAATTACGGCCGTTTTTGTCAAAAAAGTGTCGAAAATGAGTTGAGAATGAGAAACCACGTTTTTGAATGGTCGGAACGCATTTGGGACTACAGTAATAAAATGAAAGACGTGAGATTTGGTATGAGTGATCTCAGATAGATCCTCGTGGGTCATTTTCAACCGATTTCCGATTGCTTAAAAATTACGCCCGCAAAAAAATCTCAAAAAACCAAAAAAAAAAAAATCATTCTGGGCGAGAAAGTTAAGTGCGACTGTTGTCGGACCCTTTATTTTTCTTTTTAACGCGCCACGTTCAGAGAACATATATGCGCCGATGAGTTGGTTTATTAGATGTTTTTGGCCGGAGCCGAAGATGAAGTGGCCGAAGCGGAATGTGAGTTGGGCCGAAGCCAATACATCCATGTCGGAAGCGGAAAATTTTTCCGTTCCGCCGGGATTTGAACAGGACACAAAGCGGACCCCTTGACCACTCGGCCACTGAGAGGCACACCTTTTAAAACCTTTTAAACATTTAAAAACGTAATGTATTTATTAGAACATATATGGTGTGACTTCTGTGACTTCTCTGACTTCTGTGACTTCACATGTATAGGGGACTATTTGGAGTCCTGCTGCCTCTTAATTAATACAAGGTATTCAGACACCAGGGGTGAACCCTCCCCCCCGCAACTCCCTCGTAAGTTAACGTAGTAACCCTCTGTGAGGTCTAGCCGCACAGTCGCCCCTTCCACCTTAACGGTTAGTTGCCTGAAGTGAGGTTAGGGGGTTGGAGGGGTGGGTGGGGAGCCCATCCCTCAACTGTCTGCTATCTTACACCAAGAATTAGTCTTCACTGTCGGAATGTCAAAGTAAATTTTTGGGAGTTTGTCAAGTTTCCGGCCAACCCATCACGTGCAGAAAAGCTTCTTAAGGCAAGATAGAGTAAGGTTTGTTTTCGGACTTAACAATCTAACAACTTTTTAAATTAGTGAAGAAAATACTTCTGGAAATTTAATAAAGGGAAATTAAGTTAGCCTTCAAGCTACTTTATCCACCAATGCTGCTTCTTTGAACGTAACCAGCAGCTAACTTATTGAAGGTAAAGCAGCTTGTATGAATTGTTGCACAGTTCTTTGGCATTTTTCAACGTTCAATGCACAGTTGTCGCAGCTCTGGTCTTTCATGACGGAGAGCTCTAGTTTGAATCTCTGTAGTATTTGTGTTGCCTGTATGTTTCTGCGAGGTTAACGACAGTGCCGCTGGGGCTGTGAATGAGATAGAAAATTTTTTTTAAAGAGAATAATTACCTACGATTAAAATTGCGACAGTTATTTGAAAATGAATACTCTAGGGCGCTAGATGTCACTTTTCCAGCAAGACAGCGCGTGGAAATTCTCCTCGTCTCGGCTCCACCCCCCAAAACTTCAAAACTGGAATTGTTAATGTTCGTTTCATGTTCTGAGCTCCATTGTAAGGGTAGGTCGCGTGATTTTTTCTTTTCCTTCCGAAAATGCAAACCAAAAAACAAAAACAGAATCGGCCCCCCTGGAGTTAGGAAAACTACCCTTAACCTTTCTAGGTAATTTATTTCAAAAATGGTAATTTCAGGCTGTAAAAATAAAACTCCAGCACGTTTAACTTGCTGTGTATAAGGTAGTTTGTATGCAATGTCCCAGTTTTATAACAGAAGCCCACGAGTTTAAAAATAAAAATTATTTTATTTGGCTAGTCTTTCCTGTCATTGAGCTGCATATAAACCCAATGGAGTGTTTTATAGGCTATTGCCGTTAAGTTTAACTGAACACTAAGTTTTTATGGTTTAAAAATTAACTTCATTATATTTTACTAGATGTCAGTTACTTCAGCATTCTGTTTTGTAGGCATGAGTCATGAACTGTTTAGCCTTCAAGAACTTTGTGATTTGTGAGCATAGGCTCAATTGCCATTCCAATTATAGCTGGTAATGGGATTTGATTTGATTGCAGAGGTTCGGTCAAAGTTATCGATTCTATAGGTCGTAAGAGAGGCGTGGAAAGATATTTGGAGACCTCATCGCATAAGCTTCGTCTATTCGTCTAGTAAAGAATATTCTTTGTCTCACTGTACATTTCGGCCAAACACAAGCCGACTTATGAGATTTATTATGGATTCTGAATGATACCGGTAATTGCACCACCATTGTCGCAACTATTATATCGATATACATATCGAAAGTTTGTTTGTTTGTTTGTTTACAAACATTTACCAGCACGTTGCTGGGCCACTTCAAGATAGCCGCGTAATGGTGCAGCATGTAGTATCTACGGTTCCGCAGTCAGGTTTGTTCACCCTGCGTAAAGCTACTTGAACGAAATAAACTGAAAAGGTTTTCGACAACATCTAAAGTTTTCAAGGCTCTTTCTTGAAAATCGAAAGAAGATTTTGAAGTATTCTCAGGCTGCAAAATTGATGGAAGAGGCTGAGAGCTTTTGACGACATATCGAAAATTATATTGAATGGCAAAATCTATTTATATTTAATTCAACTCTGAAATCGGATTTACGGTCTCTTATTGATTGATTTATTTTTCGCCTTCTTTCACTTTTACCAATTTCTAATGCAACTAGTTTGTCAGGACGCTAATGGAAGCACGATTAAAATCCAGGGCCACATAGCCCCAGGTTCATTACTGCAGGTTTGTTTTCTTTCATGTAACTTTGAGACCAGCTAGCTTTGTTTACAGAAGGCTAACAAAGGCAAATATTAGTTCATAGAGGCGCCACCAACTACTTTGTTGATTCAACAAATCATCGTGTTATTTCAACTGACCTCGTCTCCACCCGTCTTATTCATCCTCAAAAACAGTATTTCTGGATGTTTCGTATTCTGTGATCTGATTTGTGGTTTTCTTTGTTGACAGAGCCTTCCCCAGACTGCGCTGGGAGCCGCCAATGGCTCTGGAGATAGTTCCAGCTTGGACAGTGGTCAGGAGTCAGCACCAGAGCGAGATCTTGTAAGTTTTCTTCCTTACATAGGTATTCATAACATTTACACAATGCTGTTTGTTTACGTTTCTTAATGTTCATTTTCTGAGGAAAATGCAGGACATTTAGGTAACTATTCCAAATTTTTCTCCTGAAAAAAAAAAAAAAAAAAAAAAAACTTAGATCGTAAAATTGTAACCGATTTTTTTTTTTTTTTTTTTTTTCAAGTATGTCTTATGTCTCTGTGCATGTCTCAACAGCATATTCAATTGACATTTTATGAGTATGTATAAGGGTGCGTCCCACCATGCCCAGTTAAAATTAAACTGGAGATTTTGTCCTATGTTTACCATGTTAAATTTAACTTTTAAGTTAAATTTAACATGGTAAATCTCCAGTTTAATTTTAACTGAGCATGGTGGGACGCACCCTAAGACAACTGAAAATTTTTCAAAACCATTTCTCAGGAGAGTCATTAAAAAAGAAAAAAAAGAAAAACAACAATATCTTCGATATAGGACAGCAATTTTTTGGTCAAACGAACTGTCACTAAAGACAGAAGAAAATCTCTGATTCTCAAATATTTTCTCTTTATTATTTGACAGATTCGGATTGAAGTTTATCGAACGGTTTGGAATAATGAATGAAGGAGACTTGGAAATTACGAAATTTGAAACCCTTTTCTGACAAGACAGTAATGAGAGTGGGCGGGAGAAGTCTTATTGGAGGGGAAACAGCCGCCAACTTTGCCTTTTAAAATTCTCAGCCCTCGTTACCTTATTTATGGAATGAGGGTGCTGCCTCCAGGCCTTTATATTTTCGAGGTTGCTTCCTTTAAGGTCGCCACAAAATCCTATTTTTTTTCGACTGTTTTTTGAGGAAACTGTTGGATATTTAAATGTTCTGAAATATAATCTGTTTTTCTAGCGTCAGAAAGCAACTGATTATCTTGTGGATTTATGATCAATAAAAAAGCTGTCCAGAATTACTCGATCGTAATATCATTAAAAAGACTCATTATATTTCAGAACGTATATTACAACATTATATTTCAGTGCCTCTCAGTGGCCGAGTGGTCAAGGGGTCCGCTCTGTGTCCTGAGAGGTCCGGGTTCGAATCCCGGCGGAACGAAGAAATTTTCTGCTTCCGGCATGGATGTATTGTCTTCGGCCCACTACTAAACTGGCTTCGGCCCACTCATATTCGGATTCGGCCCACTTATATTCGGATTCGGCCAAAAAATGTAACAACCAACTCATCGGTGCATATGTTCTCTAAACGTCGCGCGTTAAAAAAAATATATATATATATATGTATATTTCAGAACATTTAAATGTGCAACAGTTTCCGCAAAAAAATGGCTGGAAAAGTGGAGTAAAATCCAAAGGTGACGTCAAATTACTTGTGCTAATCAGACCTTTTACCCAGCCACTCAAAAATGGTGGTCGTAATTTTGTAGACATCGGGAGACTTACCTATTTCTCTCACATCTAACCTTCTCAATGTTTTTGCTTGGAAAATGAAAACTTAGTACTTTCCTATTTGTTTTCGAGTGTTATAAAATTGAAGTAGGTACACTACCCATTTGATTCCTCATCTTATCTTTATTCTTATTCGTAATGGACCCATAATGGGAAAACTCTACGAACGTAAGAATGTTTCTCGAACCGTGAACTATCAGTATAAAACACTGCAGACTTAGAAACAGGAAGTTATATATCAACCCAACGATGCAGGTAAACCGGTGTACACCGGATATAAAGGAGACAGGCAACTAATTTGATGCGAAAAACTATCCGGGTCCTAGTGACGCCAGCAGCGCTGAAGGTGGGGAAGTCCCAAGATCTCTTTATTTCGCAGGTTGTCTCATTTTTACGTGAAGCAGAATCGCACTTTGACTTCAGATAACGCCGACCAGTCAGTGCTTTTTCGCTTGAAGCCTAAGCTGTTTGATTAGTCAGCGATATTTGACGTCATCGAGAGACCTCCCTTTACAATAAAGCGAGGCAACTTCTTGAATCTAGAAACCTTAGCATCTGAACCTGTAAGTTCGAGTTTTGTAGCGAGACTTGGAAGTTCGGAAAGTTTTCAGTGGTAAGTTCTCTAGAACCTGTCACCTCTAGCTTTTGTTCACTTGATGTTTAAACTTAGAATCTGCTTATAGTCTGCTCTGAATCTTTCTTCATTATGAGATGTTACAGTATTTGTTAATATACTTAAAGTGGAGGATACTTCTAAACTATAAGGTTGGAGGGATAGGGTGATTCATGATCCTCCCCTGCCAAGGAATTTTTTAATGGTTTGCTGAAAAAAACGGGTCAGTCTCTGACTCGCTTCTAGACAGCTTTTTCCTTAAGTATTGCGATCCTGCAGATTTTTAGAAAAAGTCAGCGCTATCCGGGTTCTAACTTGGGATCATTATTGTTTGAGCTATTTCTCACACCCCTGTTAAACGTCAGCTTTAATATTCAAACTGAAATTTTATCCCAAGAATTAATAAGCAGTTAACTGAACAACATAGTGATATAGTAGGTGTAACTATAGTGGGAGTGGCTTCGCTTACGCCTTGACAGTATTATGAGCTTTTAAAGCCCAAATAACTCTCATAGAGTTCTAACAAAGCTTTCAACAAGGGAATTGAAAATTTCATTAAAGCTGTTATTTGTGACTGTTCATATAAGGTACAACGTCTGCCATTCCTAAATACACCAACTAAACTTACAATCCCCCGTTCCTCTCAAAATTACAACTCACTTCAGATTGCTCGGCTTTCGTTAGACTAAGGGTGCGTCCCACCATGCCTAGTTAAAATTTAACTGGAGACTTTGTCCTATGTTTACCATGTTATTATTTAACTTTTAAGATAAATTTAACATGGTAAATCTCCAGTTTAATTTTAACTGGGCATGGTGGGACTCACCCTAAGCAGTTAAGCCTAACTGTTACGTTGGAACTGTTATAGATCCTTTTTTTAACGCGCGACGTTCAGAGAACATATGCGCCGATGAGTTGGTTTGTTAGATATTTTTGGCCGAAGACGAAGATGAAGTGGCCGAAGCCGAATATGAGTGGGCCGAAGCCAGTTTAGTTGTGGGCCGAAGCCAATACATCCATGTCGGAAGCGGAAATTTTTTCCGTTCCGCAGGGATTCGAACCCGGACCTCTCAGGACACAAAGCCGACCACATGACCTCTCGACCACTTTGTTCTGAAAATTGTAATATTGTAACTATATTGTAACGCTTGTAACTCGTACAGACGTTGGTTGAAGTGACTCTAAGTTGACTAGTTTAAAGTTATCCAAGGTAAAAATTTTTTGATAGAAGGTAATCTGGAAAAATTATTGCAAGTACCTATGACAGAGCGAAAAAATACCAGAGCTATTTTTTGAGTTATACCTCGATGTACCGATGCATGTACTCTATCGGTATTTTTACCCTAAAACAGGGAACTTTTGGTCATGAGACTAGGAAAAGTCTATGGGTTGAATACTACAATGCAATAATTGTTAAAACGTCATAAACCGGATCAAATTAGAGAACGTTTAGAAATAAATGCTAAGCGAGGTAATGCGAAACACCTGAAATCGTATTTTACGTTTTATGTTTTATTCTAATTGGTTTATGAGTTATGCTTCATAAACTGAACGGGAGGTTATTATTTCTAGCTAAGTTATTGCAATGCTTTCTTCATAACACAATTTTACCACCGTATAAGTTGTGGTAATTTAGGAAAGTATTCGTGTTGCTGACTTCTATACCACAGTGTTGGTTTGGTTAAGTGAGGTCATGGCCTTATGGCTAGAAAAAACGCTGCGTTTCTTTTCAACAAATTCTCTATTACGAACCTCTTTATAGCGAGCAAATTGACACGGACGGTCGTTGTAGAGAGTGGGCTACTGTATTCAATTGTGAGGTGATTGCAGTAATCGTCTGCTACCCTGCTATCGGGGGCTATGCTACTGTTATACTGAACACTGAACTGTGTCTGAATCTACCAAGATTCAGTGAAAATGTAGAAATTCGAAGGGCTGCTCAGTTGATAATAAAATCTCCTTCGGGGCAAAAACTCCAACTGTATTAATATCAGTAAAGTTTGAGGGAACAGATACGAATATTGAATTCTCCGCGATCCGATTTCGAATGTACTCCTCCCCCCCTACTGACCCGGAATTGCTCAAACAAAGATTCTTCATCTTGTCTGCGTTCTTCCTTTCAAGCTTTGTTGTCTAGGGGGAGGGGGGAGTATTTAAAGGAAGTTTTCCTTTAGCACTGCTGATACTAGACAAACGCAATGTCTTTGAGTGTAACATTGTCGATAGAGGGGTTAACCACTCCAGGAATCTCGTTGGGAATCTCAGGAAATCATTGCAAATCTTTATGAAATCTCAGGGAATCTTGGAATTTTTTTTGGAGTAATTAACCTTTCGGGGTGCATCTTTCCACGAATCTCGTTGAGAATCTCAGGAAATCTTCGGAAAACTTCGTGCAATCTCAAGAAATCTCTGGAATAGTTAACCCCTCGTTGTCGATATACATTTCTGGATTTTTGGCGGTTGGGATTCGTGTGTGATTTGTCTCAGAACGGAACCTTCTGCTATTCTGTGGAAGCAGAAAGAACCGAAAGGGTTATTTTTTTCTTTTTTCTATTTTTCCGAGCATGATATAATTTTTCCCCTTCCTTCGCATGTCACATAGAGTGTACTCGTAATCCATCAGACAAGCAGCGGGTTTCGATGGCACGTACCATTGCTCAGTGTCGCTGTATGCCTCCCTTGTGTACGCAATGTTGCTGACGTGAAACAAAATTGTATTTACCATTGGAGTTCCCTACACAAACAACTGGAAGTGGTGCGGTCTTCAGCACACTTGCTTCCCATGACGGAGCTTCCGGGTTCGAGCATATTTTCTGTTGGTAGCATGGAGATGCTGCTGTTTGGGGCCACTAAAAAAATTGTTAACAAATAAGACGAGACTAGAAACCGTTATACATTTTGGCTAGGTTATGTCTCGTATGTAGAATTTCAACCTCTGTTAGGTTTGATATTCAAAAGGTACCTCTAGGTTCTCTTGTGACCCATATTGCCCCGTTTGGAAGTTGTATTGCTTCTGACGCACTGCGAAAATGAAAATAAAGATTGGAAAACAGTTCTCGAACTGGGAGATGCAAATCAGACCAAGTCCCAATGGAGAAAAAGCTCCTCATTGGCATTTCCTTTTGTAATAGTCTGTACATCAAAGCGAAATAAATGGCATTCTTTAAAGTAAGTTAAATTTTTAATTAGGAAACAAAAGAAGAATCTTGCTCGATTCGCCAAGGAAAAGAAGAAAATAACGGGGGCATTGTTTTTCTTGTTTGAGGCGTAAGAAACACTCGGGTGGATTTAATTTCTTTTTATTGTTATCGTTCTTTGAAGTATAATTAACCATTTATTAAGCATCGTAATTATTGTATTCCGTATTGTAGAAATTGTTTTGTGTTCTGGGGGACTGAGGAGTTGGCGGAGCTTACAACCGAAGCTTCAAGTTAATTAAAAAGTGTAAGAAACATTTTTTTTTTCCTTTGTCGCTAGTAAAATAAGAATGTTTCTATGGCATTTTTAGACTGTCCTTCCTCACCTGCAGGTGTATTCCCTTTCTCAAACGCCAGAAAACACAGTCAACTAACACCTCCAAAATTTACTGTAAGAAGATAAGGCACGCCATGATGCAGTATATGGAGAACAGTTCTTCTTACAATAAATTTTGGAGGTGTTAGTGGAGTGGGTTTTCTGGCGTTCGAGAAAGGGAATACACCTGCAGGAACACCAGGAAATTGTATATCCGACTGTGACGATCCCTTCACTTTTTGATCATCAATAAAAAAACTAAGGTCACATCGTACATTTCGACATACCCAAATACGTCAGGCTGACCAGACACCAGACCGTAAAGAAAAAAGTCCCATCTCTACCTTGCAAAGTTTATTTGAAACAGGATCTTATTTTCAGTGAATTATGTTGGCAAAACAGGAACCGGTTCCGGTGGTTATGTACTCAGTCACCCGCGTCGGGGAAACTGCACTGTGGCGACAAAATTCCCTGTGGTTTTGAAATGAAATTTCCCTCTGCTATTAATCACTGACACACATTCGACTGCTGACTCGAGGGATCCGATAGCCATGACAAAGAGTTGGCTCGTACTTCGTCTGGTATTAGAACTTTCACAATCAGTTTATACCACTGAATTGCGCCTGGGAGACTGCACCACGATTAGTTGCAACCGAGGGGGTAACCACTCCAGAGATTCCTTGAGATTCCACTGAGATTCCATAATGATTTCCAATGATTCTAAACGATATTCATAGAAAGATGAACCCCGAAGGGGTAACCACTCCGAAAAATTCCAAGATTCCCTGAGATTTCATAAATATTTCCAACGATTCCCAACGAGATTCCCAACGAGTGGTTTACCCCTCGGTTGCAACGTTTTCTCGCATTTTCTTTTGCCCTACCGTCAGGTATTAGGTACCTTGCGGACAATCGCTCTTTTTGTCTGTTGAAAAATGAAAGTTTTCCAGTCATCATTGGTCTCCCGTCAACTTGGAAAATATCTTGTTATGCAAGATGCTTCTTTGTGGAATAGAAATCAGTATAATATTCAATCACATTACAATATTAAATTTATAAGGGGTAATTTTTTTGATTTTTTTTCGACTTTCCCGAATTTTTTGGCTGTCTCCTTGCCCTGAAGTGTTTCCATTCTGATTACTGAACAACATTTTAAAATCACAGTTGGTTATAGAATTACGGGTTCGCGCCAAAATTAAACAAAAATAATGTTTTCCCGGAAAAAAATACGTTAACTCCCAATATCCCTATTATCATCACTGACGGTACTACTTACAGTCAAATAGGTTAGAGACAGTAGTTGAATTGATGTGTTACTAGAAACAAAAAAAATAAAGGAAAGAGTATATAAATTTTAACAAAGAAGGAAAATAAGTCGGGCGCCAAGTAGGTAATACACATGAGTTCAACTGAATGAGAAAAAAGCCCATTAGTCATTACACGATGATCCTGCTTAGAGGCCGAAACATGGGAAAGCAAAATTAGGACATTTCCTCGTACAAAAGCTTGAGCTTTTGGAAAGTCGTTGAGAGATGAGTTGCCATTTGGAGATAGCGAATGTGTCGCCTTGCGCGACAACTGCTATTCGTCAAAAGGCCTAACAAGAAATCTCGACTCCCAGATAACTAGACCAACTCTTCAGCTGCCACTCCACTTTCTCATTAATGATTGGGAACCTTTGTCTTCTTCCTTTTGATCCTTTGTTGTTGCTATTCTTTGAAAATAGGGATGGGGAGATTCCCCTTAAAGTTACGCAGCTACGTAGGATTAAGAGGACGCTATACCTGACGATGCATTTTTTGCTGCCCATAAGATTAACATTGCGAGCGGCGATTCATTTGCAAGGTTCACCCTTGGTTGGAAAGACACAAAATTTTGTCTGTACCTTGCCCTAACAATGTTGTAGGTCGTGATCGAAGCAGATTTCCCAATTTCTCACTGGTTTCTTTTTTTGCAACTGTTTTGCAAAAGCTAGCATCGCATACCTCAAGAAAAGTGCTGTATCTCGAAAACCAGTAAAGAATTGGGAAATCTGCTTCGATCACGACCTAGAACATTGTTAGGGCTAGGTACAGGCAAAATTTTGTGTCTTTCCAACCAAGGGTAAACCTTAAAAATGAATCACCGCTCGCAATGTTAATCTTATGGTCGGCAAAAAATGCATCGTCAGGTATAGCGGACCCTTAATAATTAAGGTAAATAAAATTTAGTTCCATTTAGAAACAGTGTATTATTATTATTATTATTATTTTTTTTTTTTAAAGACGGTCGCCCAAAAATTATGAGCGAAATTTTGGGATGACGTGGTCCCACCGTAACGTACGTGTATAGATTGGCCCGTTTCCACGCTAGGGCTGAAGTGCATGATTATAGGACTGCAAGTGTACATGTATACATGCGGTATGTGTACATGTAGTTATCTGCGTGTATACATTAGTTATGATATATCACGTTGCCCCTTTCGCTGTCGATCCCTGCTAATTAAGGAGTAATTATGTCTTTGTATTGCCAGCCCAGCCAAAGCTCGGTATACATATTGTAGTGCTCCGTAATTGTATATTTAGATAGACCGCTGCATATCTAGATCTAGCATCTACATTACTCGGGATTGAGGAAGTCGTACATCACGGTTAATGTTCTACCGACTACAAGAGGACTTACAATCACTGCAGTTTGCGAGGGGGTAACCACTCCAGAGATTCCTTGAGATTCCACTGAGATTCCATAAAGATTTCCAAAGATTCCCAACGATATTCATAGAAAGACGAACCCCGAAGGGGTGACCGCTCCAAAAAATTCCAAGATTCCCTAAGATTTCATAAAGATTTCCAATTTCCCAACGAGTGGTTATCCCCTCAGCAGTTTGGATAGTGAAATACTTCTCTAGCTGAAATTACTTCAGAGAGGTGGATTTTTATCTGTAGAAAATGTATAAATTTTCTGAGACAACGAAATTACAGAATTAGTAGTCTGAGTACATAGTCCAAAAAGTATTGAACTCCCAATGTTCGTAAAAACAGTGTCTTGCGATGGGTCTTTTCTCGTTCTTCTTAATGTTGATACGAGCAGTGCATATCGTAGTCCACGGAGGATCTAGTTCTTGGGTAAATGTGCATTTCGCTCATATTAATTCATCGATTTTATTTTACCGCTTACCAAGTAATTTTTTCACCTTTTCTTGGAGGAACAAGGTCTACAAAAAGTAGTTGAACATTTTTCGAGGAGGCACGTTTGAGATTTGGAAAGATCCACGTGTGAGAAATTCAGAGAGCTCGAAGTAATCATTAGGTCGCCATATTCAGATTGCTCCACTCTAGGAAACATGGAATTTCAATTGATCGTAACCACATTTTGAGTAGGGAGAATTCAAATTTTGGAGGGAAGGTACCTGGAAATCTAGAGAAGATGTCTCCGCTATTTCCCACCCTCACAAGACAAATGCCCCTGTCGTCCATTCTATCCCAGGTTCCCCTACTTCTCCCCTTTCTCACTGACGGCATTCAGGTCGTCCTCCCGAGTACTCCATTCGTTATGTGTCACATCTATTTTAGCAAACGCTCGACGAAATTTAAGGTCGTGTCGCGAGCTACATAGAGGAAAATTAACCGCCACATTGACTGCAGTGCTCGCTATTTTTTAATGCAGATACAAATTTCATGTTATTTTCATGCATAGTATTAGGGCTGTTTTCACCAAGAAAATTCAAATAAAAATCAAGCTGATTTGAATCAGTTGCGGTAACCAACAAACTCAAGCCTCGCTATTGGTGTTGCTAGGGTCAAATTTCATTTTTATTTCAAATCAACGTTGATTTTTCTCGGTGAAAATGGCCCTTAGAGTGAGATTTGGTCTTTGAATTTCAACTGTAAGGTGGATAGTTTGATAGCTATTAGTGATGTAGAATAAATAAATAAATAAATAAATAAATATATATATATATTTTTTTTTGACAAATATTATTTTGAACCACAGTGTCGTTACCGACTGTGAATGAATACTGTCTTGTTATTTTTATCACTTTTGAACAAAGATGACACTTCCAGTCAAACGAATGTGCTACTTACCGTTCCTCGACAGCTCAAGACTTTTCTTCTCTCCTCAGGCTCTCGCTTAACCCTAAACTAGGTTCAGGTTTTGTATGCACCTGATTCAGCACACGGTGCCTACTGCTCCTTTTCCTATTCCAACTTTTCTAATTAGACTTTTTCCTTTTTTCAGGCGCTGGTGTACCGCGACGGGAACTTAGTGTCCGGATCTCTGGAGGCACTGATCCAGCACATGGTGCCCACTGCTGAGTATTACCCTGACAGGGCGTACCTCTTTGCGTTCCTCCTCAGCTCGAGGCTTTTCATAAAGCCTCACGAGCTGCTGGGCGAAGTGTGCGCCCTCTGCGACTCCCAGCAGCATTTGGGCGGCAAAGACCCTCCACCGAAGGTTTGTAATATAAATTTCTTCCATAGAGATGAAGCGCGGTTTCTTGAATTTATTTCTGGAAATAGGTATTCAAATGGCAGGTCGAGGAATTACTCAGCATGGGGAACTTAAGGGGGTCTTTAAGGGTCCGCTTAACCTGACGATGCATTTTTTGCTGCCCATAATATCAACATTGCAAGCGGCGATTCATTTTCAAAGTTTACCCTTGGTTGGAAAGACACAAAATTTTGCCCTAACAATGTAGGTCGTGATCGAAGCAGATTTCCCAATTTCTCACTGGTTTCTTCTATTGCAAATGTTTTGCAAATGCTAGCATCGCATTCCTCAATTTTTTAAGGGGAAAAGTGCTGTATCTCGAAAACCAGTAAAAAATTGGGAAATCTGCTTCGATGACGACCTAGAACATTGTTAGGGCTAGGTATAGGCAAAATTTTGTGTCTTTCCAACCAAGGGTAAACCTTGAAAATGAATCGCCGCTCGCAATGTTAATCTTATGGGCGGCAAAAAATGCGTCGTCAGGTTAAGCGGACCCTTAAAGAAATGATAATAGAACATAAGTGTAAGTAATGTAGCAATGGTCACTTTGTTCTAAAAACCAGCTGTACCAATTTTTTGTTGGAAATTCAAGTAGAATCCAGCAATGTGTTGTAAATGGTGAAAATTTAAAAATTAACAGTGTTACGTAAGTATCGATCAAAATTTTGGCTCAACCCGGAACCTCACTGAGGATAAAATTTCTCGTCTGGTCCGCCTGCAAAACCATGATTATGCAATCCAAAAGTGGGTGTACACCAATTTCACTGCGCCCATGAAAACCTGAGAACGCACGAAACACACTTTGTTGTAGCCGAGGGGGTAACCACTCCTGAGATTCCTTGAGATTCCCTGAGATTCCATAAATATTTCCAAAGATTCCCAACGATATTCATAGAAAGATGAACCCCGAAGGGGTAACCACTCCAAAAAAAATTCCAAGATTCCCTGAGATTTCAGAAAGATTTCCAATGATTCCCAACGAGATTCCCAACGTGTGGTTAACCCCTCGGATGTAGCTTACTATAGTGTTGGGTTTTCGTTAGGTGACGGGGGGGGGGGGGGGGGGGGTCATTAGTTCTGCTTCTACAGTTTTGTTCCCTCCCCCTCCCCAGTGTCCCATCCACCGCTCCCTCTTCCACCTACTGCACTGGCTGAATGGCAATTCCAGTAATCCGTGTGGAATCAAAAATAGAAACGACGATGTAACTATTCCATATTAGAGATAGATTAGCTGAATAAAATGGATATCACCATTGTGGTAGCCGTGCATGACGTGATGCATGTCCCATGCTGACAAGAGCATATGACGTCGTTTGTCAGAAATCCCCCCTCATGACACAAACCCAGCGTTCCCCAAATGTCCGTCCCTTGCAGTTTTCAGAATTAAATGCCGGCGTAATGAATGGGTGCATCATTTCTTCACTGTTTATTACTGAATCACGCCCTTTTAAACAAAATTTAGTGTTGCACCTAACAATTACTTTTGTAAAGAAACAGGAAACTATGATAGTCCATTATAAATCGAGGGGTTAACCACTCCAGAGACTGCTTGAGATTTCGTAAAGATTTCCAATGATTGCCTGAGATTCCCAACGAGATTCCTGGAGTGGTTAACTCCTCGATCGAAATTGTCAGTAATATACCTAAAGAACAAAGCGTAACTTAAGCCGATCTATTTTTTTCGACGGTCCCCATCGGTTGTAGAGTACCTGTGGCTAATGTATGGCCAATCAAAAGCCTTTCAGAGCTTAGATGATCCAATCAGAGCTGGCGCTGTTGTATAGCGGAAACGGAGCTGAGATTTGAATGTACCGGATACGATCAGCTGCCATGAAACCGCCATTATATCCGTGCTAACGATCCTGTTCGTTAAATCCTACCTATTTTACCCGACATTTTCACTTTCCCGTTAGCGATTTGTGTTGAGAAAGTTTTTGGGGGTGGATTAGGCCTCAGGGTTATACTTATACCAATCCCACGAGAGTAATGCATTTTATGAGGGGTCCTCAAACCAACCTTTAAACCGATGGTCCTGCGACTGTGGCCGTTGCTTGAAGGCACTATGGCTGTGTCCAGCAGAGGTTATCATCGATTTCTCCCATGTTACCTTATTGATTTCCCAAGGAAATCGCCCATGGGTGGTGAAATAACCCTGGAAAATTAACGTTTTTCAGGGCATCAAAGGGAAAGAAGTCAGCAGGAAAGGATAGTGCTGTAGCAAACTGAACAGTTTTCTCTCTTGTTTATTATTCAGTTGTCTTTCAGCAAGGCTTCAAGATAATTAGGAAGGAACCAACAACTGGGGAAATTCGGTATATTTTCCCTAAGCCTCAAATAAGTGCTTGTTGTTTTCTAAATGAATTGTTTTCAATTCTGAAAGGGCTACTAAAACAATAGACAACTACCAAAATAAATAATTATTTTTTATTTTTGCTTTAGCACAAAGAAGAGAAGCAAAAGATGAAGACTTTCCAGCGCGTTAAGTAGAATCGTATCCTATACTTTTTTTTTCCGAGTAACGAATGAATTACGAGATTCGATTGGTTTGGTTTCGAGTTTCCGAAAAATTGGCGTTCTAGATTTTATTGGGGTTTCATATTTTTTTTTTTATTTGAAATTGGAAACTCGATAACTCAGATATGAATTCAACGCCGAAGGAGGTGGGGGTGGGGTGGAAGGGGGGGTTCCGTTCACAAGTCCACCCCACTATTTCTCTTATCTTGAGGGGCTTTTGCTTTTTATAATGTACAAAATTTTGCGAAAGGAGTTTGCTTGTAGGCCAAATGAAATCGTGGGGTCCTCCGTGGTTTACTGTTTCAATTGTTGGACTGACGACGGGAATTAGCAGATTTTCCTTCATAAATTTTCCATGCCTAGTAAGGATCCAGGTGCCCACGTCCAAATGGTTCGATAGTGGGCCGAAACTATAGAGTAGGCTCTACACGAGGGGGTAACCACTCCAGAGATTCCTTGAGATTCCATGAGATTCCATAAAGATTTCTAAAGATTCCCAACGATATTCATAGAAAGATGAACCCCGAAGGGGTAACAACTCCAAAAAATTCCAAGATTCCCTGAGATTTTATAAAGATTTCCAATGATTCCCAACGAGTGGTTAACCCCTCGGCTCTACAAATCGCTGATGGAGCGGGCCGACTGGGCCAGCGTGTGGTGCTGGGACTGGGGGCAGTAGATCCGCGTCATCTGCCTAAAATTACATGAATTAAATTTAATAAAATGCAAAGTTGCCTCCACTAGAGGTGTTAAAAACCCCAGACACGTATTTATCTCACTTCCAACAAGGTATAAAAAATAAGGTAAAAAGTCGATCCATTTTTAATTTATCCTGAAGAAAAAGTTATCACAGCTGCTCTTTGTACCCGTGTTACAAACCCTCAACTTGCATTTTTCATCACAACCTGTTTTATACTGTAAAAACCTTGGGAGTTCTTCCACAGTGTCTTCTGGATGCTTTAAGGGATTACCGTAAAAAATTACAGTGAAAAAAATGAGTGCTTCTTATTTATAGCATTCTGCGAGCTTATACCTATGAATCGTCGTATAAAAAGTGTAACTCCCCATAACTGATCATGGTTTTTAAAAATCTACTGAGGGGGTCGAAAAATTGATTATTTGTCGTCTAAGGTTTTTTTAAATTCAGGTCGTTATGTGTAGAAAGTTTTAAATATTTTAGAATTTTTGAAAAACTTTAAGGCGATCAATTAAAGTAACATACACTCTGTTTTATTTTTTGGATATTTTAATGTGCACTTTAACTTTTTAAAAAATAGTCCTATACTGACTGTTAACCGGCATGCTTGTAACTGAATAGTACAGTAACCCCTTAACTTGTGGCCACATTAATTCGCGACACCATGCATAGTTAACGTTATGTACTTCGTATTCAATAGAAGCTCCTCACAAACTTGCTACAAAGTCCCCTCCCCGACCCCCTCGATGTTGTGAAGGGGTTATTCAGCGAGAGAAAACAAGTTGCTGAACACAAGGCAGCAAAACAAGTTTCTTGTAGCGGAATTTCCGAAACTACAAAAGGTTGCTCTAAAAGAAAAGATTGTGTTATTTTTTTTTGCGAAAGTTGTGTGTATAGACTATCGGGGATGTATAGGGGCCAACTTATACGAGGTTCCATTCCGTGCTATTCAGGTTTTGCTTGTTAAGTTTTGTTGGTTTTGGTATGCATTGAAAACTTAGGTACCTACCTAATTACAAGGTATATTTTCCTGATCTATCGAAAGTTGGCCTTGTTCAAACAGCTTTTTGAATAGACGAATTAAACATTTAGGTGGCTATAGAGTGTGAGTTTTTAGGAAGGATAACTTACTTAAGTTGATATAGTACTTCAAATCTGATTGGTCCAATAAGAGTGCAAAAAAAAATCATATAGAAACTGCAATACCATGTAAGACCTAGAAAAAAGTCCGGTTGACCCTAGATCGGTGGCCATTTTTTTCAGTCCCAAAGAAGAGGTTTTGCCCGATTTTCGATAAAGTTTGAATTACCTAATATAAATGGGGGAAAAAAAATAAACCTAAAGACACTGCTACGCGGCTGCTTTAAAGATGGCGTCATATATTCATGTGTTCCTGCGATTCTCATTTTATGAGAGACGAATTAAATGTTGAAACGGCTAAAACCTTTTATTCTGACTTTTTCAGGAGCGGCTTGGGCACTTCATCCCCCACTTCGTGCAGCTTCTCGCCGAGTGGACGGAAACGTTCCCCTATGATTTCCGGGATGAGAGGGTGATGGTTCACGTGCGTGCCATAACACAGAAGTGCGTCACCGTAGAGCCTGGCATCCGAAAACAAGTTTCCGCACTTTTGCAGAATCTTCTGGTGCGGCTGACAACGCTCGAGAAGTACGAGGAGTTTCTTCAGAGAGTTACTGCTGACAGCACGGCTGACTCGTTGGACGGTCTTAGCTCTGTAAGTTGGCTGGACTGAGAATTAAGGTTTTTAAAGGTGGCCTTCTTGATTGGCCTGGGATGACTTGTGAAGACGAGGGCTATTAGTGCTAGTTACTAACGCGTGACGTTCAGAGAACGATGAGTTGGTTGTTACATTTTTTTTTGGCCGAAGACGAAGTGGCCGAATATGAGTGGGCCGAAGCCAGTTTAAGAATGTCAATACATCCATGTCGGAAGCGGAAAATTTTTCCGTACCGCCGGGATTTGAACCCGGACCTCTCAGGACACAAAGCGGACCCCTTGACCACTCGGCCACTGAGAGGCACTGTTAGTTACTATTACGGCTCCCGAAAAATTCCTTCCTTGTTTTTCGTGTCAGTCTCCACCGTGCACTTTCAGTGTGTTTTCAGGAGTCAGTTTCGTAAGAAACGTGAATCGATTCTGTGCTGAGCTGTCTCTCTCGTCATCTCCACCGCCTATGAAAGGGACTATAGTTTAATGCCGACAGTGACAGCCTACAAACACAGGAACGCACCTTTTCGCTCATAAATCAGCTAATCTGGAAGAATGACAAGCCTACGTTCGGGCCGTTGTCAGCTTAACGTGTTTTTCTTTGGGGATCCGGTGAAAAATGTATTGACGGGCTGACATTATTGCTTACCCCTCGGATGAATACTGAACTGTAGCCATTACCCCATGATTGATGGTGCGTTAAACGCGCACAATGCATTTGCAAGAGAGGTTGTTAACAACCGAACGGGCCCTTTGTTTCTTCCCAGCGTTAATCTGTCTAGATTAGCGTCCCAGGCTAGGATTAAGACGGATTATCTGTCATTTTTAGCTAATTTATGGCATTTTAGCCTGGAAGTTAAAGGAGGCCTTTATGTAAAGGATAGGGTTGCCCCACATATCCCGTGCAACCTTCTGAAAGAGGCCCTAAACGTATATTAAATTTGATGGGGGGTTTGATTAGTAATTATACTGAGAAAAATTGACCGTATTAATTTATTATTCGGACTATTCTCAACTACAATGTAGCTCTCAGTTCCTTTATGCACTAGCTTGGAAAACTAATGGAATTTCCTCTTCCCCAAGGCTGTAGTGGAGTTTACTTAATAAGTTTCACCCAAGAGACTAAGGGTGCGTCCCACCATGCCCAATTAAAATTAAACTGGAGATTTGATCTCATAGTATAAGTTAAATTGAGGTAAATCCGTCCCACCAACAATGATTACCGGAATTTAACAAAGATCGCCAGATCAAATTTTTAACTGGCCAATCTTGGCGAGTTAAAAATTTAACCGCTGGTGTCCTATCATCCAACACTCACCAGATATGCAGAAATGGGATTTTAAAAGAAATATTTGTGAAAATTGGAAAATAAAACAATAATGACGCCATTTTTACTTTTTTTATTTGTTGTGAACTTCTACCAGTTCTACCACCTAATAAACGCCAAATCCCGCCAAATTTAAAATAGTCGCAATAATTTAAAAAAAAAATATTTACTTTTTAAATTTTAAAAATGGATGCTATGGAGAGGAAGGAACTGATGTTTATGAAAATAAAAAAGGTCCTTCTGATTCGGGAAAGGAATAATAAGCCATTATATAGCCATTTTGGGGACACCTTCACAGTGAAGACGAAATTAAACTGGAGATTTAACTGAGCGTTGGTGGGACGCAAGTTTTTGACTTTTAGGTTATTCTTTTAATTTGATCTCTACTTTTAACCAGAGGTTAGCCAATTTTTAGTCGGAACTTTAACTGGGCATGGTGGGACGCACCCTTAAACCATCATCGCCGGTATCGACGTTATTCAGTAATTTCCTCTCAAAAACACTACCACTGCAGTGCTGCTGCAGACCGACTTGCAGGAACAAATACCCAACCAGAGGGCAAAGAGAAATGATTAGAGAACTCACTTAATGTAATCATTGCGGAGAAAGGTTGCTGAAGGGTTGGTTTGAAGAAATATTGGCAGGTTTGAGGGGTAACCAGCCTTGCTCACTTGCTCAGCCCCCAGACATTTCGCGTCTCAACTCCTCTGCTGGCAATTTCTCCACCTTCTATTTTTATTCCCCTATGTAATGTCAGAGAATACAATCAAGCACTTAAGGTTCAGCAAAGGTCACGTCCCCATAAACACATAACAAGCCCAACCTCTTTCCCCCTGTACCCCCCCCCCCCCCCCCCCCTCAAAGCTAATATGGCTGTCCCTACTTGCAAAATTGACAGTCGATGATTTTTCTCCAGTATAACGATTAATTTCTGTTTTGATCAGGGTTGGATTAGGATTTCCGCCATTCGACTGAGACTATAAAACAAAACAGGTTATTGTATTGCGACACCCACACTTCAATTAGAAATTTATGTGACGTAATGAATGGTTAACCCAAATCCAAGCCATGAATTTACACAACAGTTTGTGGTGACCCTGTTAAGGCTGCGACCCACAGTGACCGGTTAACAGTTACTTAAACCTCGGTTAAATTCTGTTATTAACATGAACTAATTGGAATTTAACTGGGGTTTAACTAACCGAGTGTGTTAGGACACCCGAAGTCGGTTAAGTCAGAAATTGGGAGGTGCGGTAGGAGTCAGCAACGTGGATTTATCTTTCGTCCTTGGTTGCGAATTTTTCATTTCCGTAGCCTGAAGATTACCAACTTCCTCGCCTCTCACTCACTTCATAGGAAACGAACATCCTGTTTATCTCAAAGGAATTTGCGATTGAGAGGTGAACTCCAAATGATAAACCCACAGCAAAAGCGATAGCTAGACAGACGTCTATTTCTAGATCGGATTTTGGTTACTCGTTGCTGGAAGTTTCTTGCTTTTCTCCAAAACCTGGGTTTTTGTTCTGCCCTTGGATTTTACTGAATTCTCTTTATTCTCTCTAGAGAAGAAGAGCAGGCCTGCACTTTAGCTTGTAATTATTATTATATGGACTTGAGATAATCTTTGCCAAGTTTGCAGGGTAAATGCCATTTTTGTACGTGTTTCAGATGGAAGTGACTGAGCTGTGTTCGAGCCCCGGCGTGCTGGCTCAGCAACTGACCCACATTGAACTGGAAAGGCTGAGTTACATCGGTCCTGAAGAGTTTGTTCAGGCTTTTGCTAAGGAGAATCCTCACTTGGAGACCTCTTTTAAGGATATGAAAAAGACGAGGAATCTGGAGTCCTACGTATCGTGGTTCAATAGACTCAGTTATTTGGTGGCCACTGAAGTCTGTAAGGTACGTCCAAGTCAAAATCCGTACTTAGGTACCTATACCTAGGCAGATTCTGTAGGTATTTTTTTCTGCTTTGAAACGTCCCCACTTTCTAGAAACTTGGCTCAGAAAGCAGTGAAACAGTAGTGGCACCAGAGTGGCTTTTTCAGGACTTTGCAAGGGACCTGGTGGTTAATTTTCGATTTGAGATGTAATGTTACCATCAGAAATACGTTTAGTAGTCCTGATTTATTCCAGATAAACATAGGTATATTATGAGCTAAGAAATGTTCTAGGAATGACGTCACTGAAATTGTTCAGTAAGATTTTTTGAGTAATCAAAATTTGTGATATTTCAGCATCCGAAGAAGAAGCAGCGAGTGCGGGTTGTGGAGTTCTGGATAGAAACGGCACGGGAATGTTTCAATATTGGAAATTTTAATTCCCTAATGGCTATCATTGCGGGACTGAATATGTCACCGGTCGCAAGACTGAAGAAAACTGTAAGTTGCTCATACTGTAGTAGTATAGGTAATTATTTCAAATATTTACGGTAACTTCAATGAGGCAAGTACTGCCTTAACTCATCGCATCGACCCGAGAATATTCATAGATTGTCCACAAATTTTTATTATTATTTTTTTCAGTGGAGTAAAATCCAATCCGGGAAGTTTTCGATCCTTGAGCATCAGATGGACCCCAGCAGTAATTTCAGCAGTTACCGGTCCACCCTGAAGGCGGCCATGTGGAGGTCAGCTGGAGCCACCGACCAGCGGCAGCGCATCGTCATTCCCTTCTTCTCCCTCCTAGTCAAAGATTTATACTTCCTCAACGAGGGATGTTCTAGCAGGTCAGCAACAGGTTTTTTTTTTTTTTTTTTTGAAGTTAAGGACCCGTTCAATAGTATATTTTCTCCCGTAGAAGCGAAAGGAAGTGTCCTGTTGTCAGTCATAATGTATGTCGACCAAAACATGTGTTGATAGCCCTGAATTCCATATTTTAGTGCTGTCCGAGTGCGTTTGAACAGCACACCATGTTTAGCTTGGAGAGCAGCCACGGCCAATGGTGGTATTGCACTTATCAGTGTCATTCAGTACCGTAGCTGGTCCGTACTCTGAAGCGTAAATTTGTCAAAATTCATTGTGCCAAAACTGAGAATCTCAGTCACAATCTCAATCCCTGCTGAGGCTACTGGTTTTGTTATAGTCAAGAACACTCATTTTCACTATGGATTTTCGGGAAAGAGTTTTCCCATGTTTGAAATTTTCTGTTTTCAGTATGGCTTGTGAAAACTGTGGCTGTGGAAAGTAGCTCTATTCCTGTTTATATACATTTTCCCACATGAAACTTCCGACGGATTTCGATGAAAAATGACTTCACTGAATAATATTATTTTCTAATCCGAACCATAGGGCTTTTTAAAAAAATATGACAGCTGACCTTGGATGGAACATCACAGAAGTTCACTATTATTATAGTCGAAGCCCGAAAAGGAGACCAAAATGGCAGATGGCAGCGGAGGGGCGGGTACCCCCTCTACGTGGCACCAGTACCTATGAGGCTGAGCTGCGAGCCACACTAGGCAATGCTAAGCATCGGCTATAAATAGATAGCTTATAGTGTGGGTCACAGCTCAGCCTCATAGGTACTAGTGCCACTTAGAGGGGGTACCCACCCCTCTGCTGCCATCTGCCATTTTGGTCTCATTTTCGGGCTTCGATTATACGTACCTACGTTGCTTGCTCATTGATTATATTTTGCCTTAGGTTACCGAACGGGCACATAAACTTCGAGAAGTTTTGGCAGCTGGCGAAGCAAGTGACGGAATTCATAACTTGGAAGCAAGTCACGTGTCCATTCGACAAAGCTACCCGCGTCATCACGTTCCTACAGGCCAGCCCTGTCCTCACTGAAAATGGTAATGTTCCTACAGGCCAGCCCTGTCCTCACTGAAAATGGTAATGTTCCTACAGGCCAGCCCTGTCCTCACTGAAAATGGTAATGTTCTTCCCAGGGGTCATTCCACACTCTAAGAAGACGTCAGACACCTTTTGTACCGTGAAAAATTTAAAATGGCTCACTTTTGTTTCTGGAATTTTTTTTAGGATACTATTGGATGTTTAAATGTTCTGAAATATAATAAGTATGTCTTTTTAATAGCCGAAATTGGCAGTCTGTGGGGTGAATTTACGATCCGTTAATTTCGGACAAATTGTTTTTGGACAAAAATCACTCGACATGTTCTTATTTCAGAATATTGAAATATCCATAGTTTCCTCATAAAGTGTGCAGAAAGAACGCGTTAATAATCTTAGGCACCCTACCATACTCGGTTGACAGTGAAACTCCAGTTAAATTCGGCTTTTACCGTGCCATAATTTAAATTTAACTGGAGTTTAAACGTTAACCGAGTATGGTGGGACGCACCCTTACAGAACGAATTTAGTAAAAGAGCTGAAATAATGTTGTTGTTGTTGTTGTTGCAGCACTGGCTTTAGCGTCGTTTGAGTGTGAAACCCCGGAAAACAATCACGAGAAGGAAAGATACAAATCCCTTAAGTGAAGTTTACCTATTGGACTCTACTAAGTAACTTAACACTTTTATACTGAAACATCACCACCATATCGGCCGAGTATGAGAAACCCCTATACGTAAGTTTTCAATTCTTTTTAGTAAGTAACGTGCATCTGCTGGAAACGGTTTACTTTGCTTTGCTGACCTTGCGATTGGTGTTTTAATGTATGAAGAAATACTTTAATTAATTAATTGCTTTTAATTTAGTTAAATAATTATTATAACCCACCTAACGAGTGTCGAAAATAAACTGGAAAATTTCGGTGTGATGTGGAGTTATCCGGTTTAGTTTCGCATTCCTAACTGCACCAGTAATGTAATTAATTCATTGTATAATACGGTTCATGGCCCATAATGTACCAGGTAAGTGTTCTATTTTTTCGTTATCTTTTTGCTTGATACCTACTAGTTTTCGTTGGAGAAAACGTAGAGAACCCACTTTGTAGCTCAGCTTTGCATTTGGCTAAAGTAGGTGAATGGTAGGCCTCACTCACAGTGCTTAAATTTTACAGTACCTCTGGGCTAAGTACTTAATTCGAAAACTGCAGCATGGTGCTGGATTGAGAGCGTAGTGCTCGGTGGACTGAATATATTTTGACGGATATGAAGAAGACCATGTGCAGCAAGTTACCGTAGATAGTGAGTACCTACTTGCTTTAGGTGTCTGTACCTAATATAATTTCTTTTATTTTCAGATGTTGGAGACATTCTTCTCATCCCGTTTCAAACCAATTCGGAAAAGTAGCTATGATAAGAAGGTTGTTCACTATTAAATACACGGCAGCTATTGTGTAGTCTTGTCAAGTCTAGGGCCCTTATGCTGGAACGTCATCCCATCAACTCTTCGTCTCTATCCCAGTTGCGTTTATTATATCGAAAAGAATATTTCAGAGTATCTTGTTTCAATTTTGACTGAAGCATCTCTATGTGGACCCTGTATCCCATGAAACCTGTTTCAGCATTTGGCCTGGGAATTTAATTTGATTACTTAATTTACCTAATTGATTAATAACTGATAAGGCACTGATATCAGGAATTTTCATTTTCCCATTTCGATATTATGTATTAGCGCTACTGGAGTCATATTTATTTTCTAGTGATTGGGGCTACGAAGAACAGTAGCGACAAATGGCCGTGAAATGACCTGACATGCAGTGCTGTACTCCTTGACGTATTCTTGTATTTATTTAAATTCTCGTCCGTCCTTTGGATGAAATTTCTCCAGACTGTGAAGCAATGCTGATGCTGATAATTAATTATACTAAAAACTCTACCTATACAACTAATTTCGGATATTAAGTATATTTAGTACGATATTTTTGTTCCTTCCTTTTGAGTGATATCTTTTAAGTTGGAGAAACGTTCTTATGCTGGAGTGCAGGCTCAAGGCCTCCTCAATCAAACAAACAATCACTCTAAAACTCTCAACTATTAGAGAGAGTTTTTAAAGATCTCCTCTCTGAGAATTGTTGGATCTTCAAGTGTCTTGTAGTGGCTTGAAAATAAACAACTGAGTAAAGCTGAGAAATTTTTGATCGTATGGGGGTTCTGCGTCATTGCTCATCAGTATTAAACCACTCAAGTTCCACAATACAAATCAGCGCACAAATTCTTTTGAAAACAAAGTATTCTGCAAATCTGCTACAGTATTTGTGATAATGCATTTCCGCCACACGTAATATTAACGTAGTTTTTAATTATTTTTCCTTGGTTAAAAATGCTGTAAAATTCATCTAGATGTAGAGTCAGGAGGTGAGGTACCTAAAGGTATCTATTTAACCAGGTAGCCCAGTGGGCAATTAATACAGCACACTACTGAGACTACCCCTAGGCGATTTTGAGTTTTTCGAACCAAGGGAAAAAAACGGCCGCTCACAATGGTGGTGGAAATGCATCGTCAGCTGATGCACGGCCTTAATACTCTTCCCTTTTCTTTCCTGTACCCCTTATCTTTATAAAGTTTTCCATGCCTACATCGAAACTGGCATATTTTTTCGGGAATATTTTTAGTTTAGTTTGTTTAGTTGTTAGCGACCCTAGACTCTGTCTTTCGTTCACGGTGATATAATACTTGTGTACTTAACGAACTGTTGTGATGTATTTGGGTATATAACATTGACGTTGGTACTAAAATCAGTCAAAGAAACTTATCAAGTAAGACCGTTCTTATCCTCTTCAGAATTTATGGATGACGGGGGTGTAGCCTTTAGCGTCATAATGCCGACTAGCCCTTTCTTAGCATTCTATATGTATGTAGCTACGCAAAGGTATGTAATAACATAATTTCTTTTCAGGGTTCAAAAATGTTGGTATGAACTCATTTTTGCATTTTTTTACCTTCGAGGGCAAAACTGACTTTTAAATACTCCTGTATAGTCGGCTCCCGAAAAGGAGACCAAAATGGCAGATGGCAGCGGAGGGGTGGGTACCTACCCCCTCATTTTATAAATTTTTTCCGACCGTACACTTTGATTCTGTGACTGATGTTATACCGACTTATTGGGTACTTGCATTGTTGTTCCGCATTGGTTTACCATTTTTGAGACTCACCTTTTGGCGTTTTCCTAGCACAATTGTAGTTTTCTGAAATTTGTAATGAAACACTTAACTTGTAGGGGGATCAAGAGAAGAATGACTTATCCAACGTGTCTAATATCCTTATTCTTTTCAAGCATGGTCAAATGTGAAACAAATATATCGTAAGGTAGCCGACTTCTTTGTGATTGTTTGTTCGAACAATGTGGAGAACGAACCAGGACAAAAATGTTCTAGGTCTAGGCTGGAATGAACAGATTTTTATAAACACGAATTGTTTCCTGTCTGTTTGTCGATCCGAGACTGGGCATTGAAAGTCTAATCTGAAAAAAAAAGCTCAAATTTAACCTGAAATAGTTCGACCTTTTTTCGGTTCTTGTCAAGGTTCTTTTGTAGTGACCTTTCCTATCAACATTTCACTTTTTTACCACATTATTCCTTAATTTCTCCGTAAGTGATGATGACATTTATTTGAAGTACTTAGCTTGACCGTGCTTGAAAAACTTATCTCTCGACCATAACTTGTGCTCAAAACCAAAGAATTTAACCGATAGGTATAACAGTATTGTCTTAAACAGCACAGTTTTGAGCTCTGTAAATGTATTGAATAATTTCATATGGAATTGTCTTTGTTCTAGATTAAAAAATATAACCACGAATTGTTTTTATTTCTTGGGTTATTTAGACATTTCCCTTTTTTACCAGATCCAGTTTACAGGGTAGTTCCTCTACTGGGTCCCTTTATGACCGGAAGCATGAAGGTTTTACCATCCTTATTCCTTTCTAACCTCTTGCCGTGAAAGTTATACGTGAAACTGACTACACTCAGTAGGTACACCAATGTGAAACTAAAATTTACTCTGTCATTTTTTGGGGTTTTTTCGCTTCTCCTTTTCCTTGAGGATAAGTTATACAAAGTGAGGTGGAGAGGAGCTCTATTTGAGTGAAAATTGGTTTACAAAATGTAAAAGAGAGGTGAAGTAACTGAATAAAGTGAAAACAACTTGGGTTCTATATTATCAGTTTGTAAGAATATCTGAAAACCGTTCAAACTAGATAGAAGATCAATACCGGTTGATCGTTTCTAATAGCTTTCGTTTACCACAGTACTTTTTATAACACTTATAAATTAGATAAATTAAATTAATTGTCAAATACAAGTAAGTAGGAAAATGAAGAGCTAGGTACACCTAACCATCTGTCTGTCTTGTTTGGTTAGGATAAAGAATGTTAGTTTATGTAATTCCCATCGTATTTTCTTAAAGGACACTATGCTAAGGATTTAATAGTTATAACTAGTAAAAAGCTGAACGCTGCTGACTAAAGTATGCTACCTATCTATTTATTACCTGCTCATTTACAATTCAAAATTTAACAGTGTGGTATACAACCGTATTTCCAAAGTAATCACTTTTAAAATACTTTCTTACATAACAAATCGAATAGAGGGGATATACTGAAATAATCGATCTCAGTGAGCTTTCTTCGCCGCTATAGGTTTCCGAATTAACCCCCACGTTGGGCGTCACTTTGTGAGTGGGACGAGGGATGAGGGATGATTTAGTAGTCGGTGTAGTGCAGGTCGTCAGGAAGCTTAGCAGAAGGCGTGAAAGTAACGGGGCGGTAGTAATCCTGATTTTGTTTCCATCCTCTAGGTGCTGTGTTATAGTTGTTTAGTCCGGTATAGTCCAAAAACCTGTGGAACAATGTTACAAAATTACGGAGCGTAAAGGGAGTGAAACCTTAATTTTTTCAGGTCCGCAACAAAAGTGAGAATTTCTCAACCAATGTTAAATACATCTTGATAAGCAGAAGAGGTACACGTATGTATACTCAGATATTATTTGCTTAGGTATTAGGTATATATTACCTGGATGGGGTAGATGATTGCAGGGGCTCAGAGTAGGTCGGTACGGGTGATTCGTATAATGTTTGGGAAGGCTGCTGATATGTAGGTAGAGCCGATGACTGGTATACTTGAGGTTGTGGCGTAGGCTCCCTTAGACCAAGGCCTGGTTAAAAATAAAATCATTTGAATTTTTGAAAAACCTCCAAAAAGGGAAAAGGGGAAATATCTAGAAAGTATTGAGTACCTAATATAAAATTGTTTTTGCTTCTCTGTGTTTGTTAATGACCCACGCTATTAAGTGCACAATATTTTTATTTCTCCGACCTTCATGCAAGCTAGAATTCTATAGACTACAAAAAAGCAAACCAACGGCTAAAAATAGAAGCGGAAGAAGTAAAATGAAGAAAAGATTTGAAGGGTAAGCATTTTTTTAAAGCAGTTCTGAAGTGTTGGGATTGATAAAATAATTTAGATCTTGATTTCTCAAAATCTTTGCTAGAGATTCACAGCTGGAATTAAACGGTTGTCGGACCAACCCAATCATCCAGGTACAGGTTTCCTCAGAGGTGGGTTGGGTCGATCCGGCAACCATTTGGTCCACCTATGTTCTTGAACAGTCTGTATAAAAATTGAGTTCATTCGTTCCTGTTCAATTTTTAGCCATTTTTAGGAGACGACCACTCTTTGTCACACTCCTTGCCTGAGATAGGCCGCAGGACAGGCTCGAGGGCGGGCGGTTCACTTTGCCTGAGCAGGTCGCTGAGCTGTTGCACTACTTGTATCTCATTTTGGCGCACAGTGGACCCCGCTCTGCTGACGGTTCTGCTCTGGCAATTTGACTTATGTATACTAGTTTCCTGAGTGTAGAGTTTGTTTTCAGTGCTGCACTGTGCATCGTAGAAAGTTTCGGACTTTTGTTGTGAGATTTCTGTGTGAATAGATTCGTTTATGTCGACTCCTGACAAAGAACGCAAGATCTCTGGGTTTTCAGTGATATGCTTGACTTTTGTGACTGGTCTGCTGTTGCCTTCGAAGGTTTCCACCAAGTCCTTGAAAGGTTTCGATTCGTAGACAACCCCTGATTCTAATGGTTCTCCCTCAGGTGTGTCGTGTTCTTGTTTCTCAACCTTCTGTGGTGTCCTTTTTTGCATTTCTTCGTGAAGTAGTATGTTGTTACTGGTCTTAGACGTTGTTACGACTCCGCCAAAAATGGGTACTGCCCCGGGGACCTTCGAAGCTGGCTTTGATGCTTTCTCTCTGGGTTCTTCAGGAATTTGCTGTGTTTTAGGGACTTCCTCCACAACTTGAATGGGTTCTACCGCAATTGGCTCCACAATGACCTGTTCTACAACAGTATGTTTTTCTTCTGCTTGTTTTTGTTCAATTTGTTGTTTGTATTCTAGAGTTTTCTGATGGACGTATTCTTCAGCCTCTGCTTCATCTTTGAATTTCGGTATTTCAGGGATTTCATCAGTTCGAGAAATTTTCCTCGACTTTTCAGGGACTGAAACTTTTCTCTCTCTTGTTGCAGTTGCAGCTTCTTCAATCTGTTGTGCCTTCTTTTGGGTCTCAAATAATGAATTTTCTCTTTCACGTCTCAATTTTTCTTCATTTTGTGCTGCTTCGTGTTCAGCTTCTAACTCAATGCTAAATTTCTCGACTTGATCGAGAGATATTTCTATACCTAATCCTAAAATAAATTGCACCATCTCTTCCGCCGTCAGTAGGACTCCTGTTTCTCTGATCATTTTCAAACATTGCTCTTTGTAGATTTGTTGTAGAAACTTTTCTTTTTCAATTTTCAGCTCAGCTTCTCTCTCCTTTTCGAGCTGCAGCAGTCGTTCTTGTTCTTCTTTTATACGCCTCATTTCTTCTTCGTACCTTTTCTGCTCCAAAAGTCTCTTCTCTTCTTCTTGTTGCCTGATGAATTCTTCCTGAATCGCAAAATCCAAGTCGTCGAGTTTCACTTGCAACACTTTTTCTTCTTCTTTTTGCTTCTGCCTCAGTCTCTGCTGTTGTAGAAACTGTTCTTGACCTAGTTTTTGTTTTTGCAACTTTTGAAGGTATGTCATTTCGTCTAGTTGTGCTGTCATTTGATGCTGTGACAAAGTCTTGTTCTGCCTTTGCTGCCTGAGAGTCAGGTCAGCAATTTGTTGAGCATGTTCCATTTTCAGTTGCCTCATTTCTTCAGCATGCACCGTTTGTAAAGCTCGGGTCTCTTCCATATGTTTTGTTTTCATTTTATTTTTTTCTTCTTTTGCCTGAATTTGTAGAGGCGTTAGTTTCAGGTGCTCTTGTTGATGGAGCATTCTTTGGTATTCCTCCTTCTTCCGTTGCTCTTCTTGTTCCTTTTCCCTCAGCTGCCGAATTTTTTCGTTTTCCTGAAGCTGCCTACTTTGATCTTCAGCCATTTTCTGTTGTTCCTGTTGTTTCAAGGCTTGTTCGAGGCGTTTCGCCTCTTTGAGCTCTTCCTCGATTATTTCAGTAACGATATTTGTAGGAATCTGTTCCCGAATGAATTTATTCTCTTCAGAAAGTAAACTGTCAAAAATTTCTTGCGATTCCATTTCTTTTGTCAAACTTTGAATCTCAGAGTCTATGTTCAGGATTTCTTCGTCAAGATTCAGTTGTTTCGTCTGGTTTCTCTGTTCAGTTTTTACCTCAACACTTTGACTTTGCGTGACAGAAGCTTCCTGCACAATGGTTTCTTGTACAGTCTCTGAAGTTTCTTTGGTTTGAACCTGTTGCGCTTCTTCCTGAATGACGTTTTCTATTCTTTGGGTTACCTCGGAACTCTCTACAGTATTCTGAGAAACTTCAACTGTCTCAGTCTTCAGATCAGACTGAAGAACGTTATTAACTTGTTCTTCCGTAGGTACCTCTTCTTTTTGTGCTTCGGCAGTGAGTACCTGGCTCTCAGTGTTCTCATTGATTGTGGGAGCCTGCTGAACTGTAATATCTTGGTGTTGCGGCACTTGCTGTACTGTATTCAGATCCTCTCGACTCTGAGTCTCGATCTGAACGTCAGATTTTTTGGTTTCTTCGCTCTTCTGACTTAGGCTGTCTTTTTTAGATACTTCAGTTTGGCTTTCATAAACTTTTTGGACTTGTTCACTTGTTACGGTCTGCGCATTTGCCATGTGAGTCTGGGTTTCTTCTCGTTGTATGATTTCGTTTTGTGTTTCTATTGTTCTCGTCGATTCTTGGGTCATGACAGTTTCCAATGGGTGTGATCTGAGACTTTGAGGGTGAATAAGTTTCCGGAGGTCTCTAGGAGGAGACATAGTTCTTGGACCAGGTACGAAAACCCCGGGGAAGGGTGACGTCGACCTTAAAAGAGGGTCTTGCGGACCCTTAACTTGTTTGAACCCCCCTGTGTTACTCGTTTGCGGTTGGTTAAGAAAAGCCGTGCCTGAAGCTGAAGTTGGTGCTGATTGGCTGTTAGATCCCAGTTCCTTGCTCGCTATTGGCTGGACCGGGTCAGCTTGGTTAGGTTTCACACTACCTGTGAGTACACCAAACAAGAGTTAGGCATTGAAGCCATAGGTACACGGCAAATAAGCTATGAAAACCATCCAAGGAGTATTTACAAGTCAAAAGTAAAAAATTTCAAAAAATGTATTTCATTTTTGCGCTATTTTATTGTTTTATAGAACTGGCTGGGTGCTTAGCGAACTTCCTTATAAGGATTAAAATACAGTTGTTATTGTTATTGACAAATTTAGGTTCATAAAATACGCTCTATAAAAATACTGTACAATACCTAAGCTTTTTAAAGAAGCATTATCATTGGCTATTAAAAAACGGAGTAGGACACATTTTTACAATTTACAGTTCTACCTATAATTTTGATTGCACTTTTTAGCCCCCGGATACTCAGAAATTTCAAAAGTCTACTTTTTCACACAGCAATGCGTGTCTTTTAGTTCGAGTCTCGTAAATCTTCATCGTAATCAGTGAATTTCTAACTAAGCAAAAAGCATGGGTTGAAAAAACAGTAAGGTACATACCATAAGTAAGCTGCCTTGTCTGAGCAGAGCCCCAGCCCCTGGGTATATTGGGGAGCAGCAGGGCTTGTTTCTGCACCCCCTCGTTAATGGGGGTAGCTCTCGCAGGGGTGGGTAACCTTTCCACTGTGGGCAGGGGGGTGCTCGAATTTGGGAAAACTGGAGCACTTTCTTGGAAAGCTGTGTCAACGGAACCGGTTTCCAAAGCCGCTTCCCAGGGTGATTTGATCAGTTTCACTCGTGGTTGACTGAACCTTTCCTGAAAATCGAGGAAAGCGGTTTTTGGAGGAGGGAGGCGATTTTAACAGTCAGTGTCATGAGCGACGGCAGGAAATTGGGTGCGTAGTCAACGAACCTAAATAAATTCATAGATAAATGAAATCGTACGTTTTGGAAATTTCGCGAAGTTTTTTTTGTCACTGCTGGAAAGATTTCTAAATAAGTAACCCCACTTGTGGTAAGTATCGAATCACACTGTACCTAGATCCAAAAAAAGTACCTGAATTTCATTGATTTTCTTAATCTGCTCCTGACGAGACGTATTCTGAGTGTACGTCTTCTCCAGCATGGACACAGAACTCTGCTGCTGGACTGACGATGAGCTCGTGGTCGTCGTCGTTTGCTTGACGTTGGTCTCATCGACTACCCACTTCTCGGATCTCTTTCGCCTCTTTGCGAACAGTTCAGCTCCTACAAATGTCTCAGAATTATCACCTCCTACTTCATTCGCTGGTGGGTTGCTTCTTTTTTTTTTGCGGCTATTGGTTCTGGTTCTGTGTGGTTAGCAGTATTTAGCTTATAGGGTCAGAGGAATGGATCCAGTGACGTCCTCTAGTTCTGCAAGGGTTTTGCGTCAGCGGCAGCTTTGGCACATTACTCACCTTTTCCTTTCGTTGTGTTCAAGTCCCTGACCAAATCGAAGCATTTTTCTGGGGTCAGGGGCGCCAAAATTTGCTGTCCCTGGTTGGACAGACTGTTTATATCCTGAATCTTCCCGTGGGGGTTCATGATGAGCTTGAGAGGGTCCTTTCCAGCATTTAGTTTCATCTCCTTGGGACCGATATTGGGGATCTTAAACGCCGGGAGATTTCCGTCATCAGCTGACCCGCCATTTTCTAGAAATTCTTTTTCTTCTCCTAAAAAAGAAGTTTGAAGCGTACAATTACCTTAGTAAGGAACTTTTTGGGCAGTTAGTACGCCAAGGTACTTTAGGTATACACAAATGTTACTTTGGTTTCCCAATTTTTTGTGGTTAGGTGAACGTTTTTTTCTACAATTTTTCACTTTAATCGATTTCGGTCACTCGGTACTTTTTTATACTTTTCAGAATTTCATGGACGAGTACCTACCCAATTAATTGTTTATATCTGTTTTTTGGGGGAAAAAAAATCGGTTGTAAAACTGAAGTCACACTTTCACTCTTCAGACATATAAAACCCACAGTGGTGCACCATATCAATAAAAAACAGCCACAGTTGTTGTTTTTCACTACACAATCGATGAAGAAGCTGGGAGGAACAATGAGATCACAAGGCGTTGTTTAATTTGTTTTATTTTTGAACCGGGCCAATGCGGTGCTGAGCCAAGGAATGATATCACTGGGCCAACTTTTGGCACACAAGCTGCGGTCTGTACAATCACCGTATTCCGGATCATCCCACTATGTAAACATGTTTCATTATTTACAGGCCGCCTAAGACATTTCATTAATTAAGGTGTGGTGAAAGTCATTTGACTCCGAAATACAAACCGCAGTCTTTGTCTATTCTTTCAAGGTCAAAGGGAAAGCAAAAAACTTTGCAACTTTGTTTGTTTTACGACGAGGGGTTAACCACTCGTTGGGAATCTCGTTGGGAATCACTGGAAATCTTAATGAAATATCAGGGAATCTTGGAATTTTTTTTGAGTGGTTACCCCTTCGGGGTTGATCTTTCTATGAATATCGTTGGGAATCTTTGGAAATCTTTATGGAATCTCAAGGAATCTCTGGAGTAGTTACCCCTCGTTTTACTGCCTTTGTAGGAACCTCAGCTATTGTCAGATTTCAGGGCTACTATACCTATGAGGTTTCTCGATTTGGTGAAATACATTTATTTATTTAAGAAAACGTCTGAGACACTATTTAAGAATATAATTAAGTCTCTCAGAGAAACGTTTGATTTTTTTTTCAATAGTGAGAGGGAGAGGAGCCATGAAAGAGTGAGGAACCGTTGTGAGTTTCGAGCCACCTTAGTTTTTCTCTCCTTACCTCCACCATGGACCCATTTGACGGAGCGCTTCATCCTGTTGACGTACATGGACTGCCCCTTGCTCTGCTTATTGCTGATGTCGCAAAGGGAGCTGGATATTCTTCTGGCCAGCTGCACCTGATCCTCAACTGTCGGATGGATCGGGGAGTAAAAGCTCGAAGACGCGAACATTTTTCCTGAAAAAAAAGGGAAATTCGTAAAATTGAAATCTTTCACAATATTTTAATGATAGAAAGAGCTAATTTTCATGCAGGTTGACTTTCAGTGGTTCCACCATTGTTTTCCTTAAAAGTTTACTTTATCTTTATCCTTCGGAAAGGAGACGTTGGTGCTACGCAGACGCTACAGTGAACTATATGGGGATACTAAAGTGGACATTAGCAATTTTTGAAATACGCGAAATATCAAAGTTGTTGCGAGTTGGCTGCAGAATACGAACACATTGTACTGTTGTACTGTTGTACTGTTGCCGCTCTTGTTTCTCTTTGTACGCGCACTCTTATGGCTTGCAAAGACTTACTGTTTTTGGCTGGAGTAATTTCTCCTGAATCCGACGCTGGAGTGAAAAGCTTCTCCAGGTCGATCGGCTTGTTTTCCCTGCTATTGTTTTCATCCTGGAAAAAATAGGTACTACGCATAAAGACAAATCATTACACAAGTTATTACTGTTGTTAAGGTTCAGCCACTGACAGGGCTCTTTTAAGGTAAAGGAAACTGAGACTACTTAAGCAACGCCTTTACATCTCATAGGACTGGAAATGTTCAAAAACCAGCCTGAATATTATAGGTGCCATTGGGTCCTCGGAGAAACTTTTAGACGATATAACTAGTATGAGGAAGTCTCCCCGAGTATTTTGAGTACCCACATGACATATTTCGCTAACCTTCAAAAAGTCAACCCGGTGGGGGGGGGGGGGGGGGGGGGAGGGTCGGAAATGCTTTGAGAATTTTTTTGACCATATAACTTGCTTGAGCAAGTCTTCCCGAGTATTTTTAATACCCACATGGCATATTTTGTGAACAAAAAAAATTTACCCCTTGAAGGGTCGTATGTCGTATCTCCCAAATTCGAGTTTTCCCAGGTATACCGCTAATGGGGTATTTTTTCCCATAATATGCACTATTACCTCTGAGAAAATGAACAAAATCGTAGGCGCCGATTTTGAGAAATAAATTAAAAACCTGATTTTTTGAGGTTTTTGGGGGCTGCGCCCCCTAATTATTCACCAATTGAAAATCGGAGAAAAGTGAATATGCGCATTATTTTTCTACACCTGTGTACCAAATTTGAACAAAATCGGCCGAACGGTTCGGGCCCTGGCTCTCCGTACATACACACACACTTTTTTGGGGTCTGGGACCTCTGATCGACACTTTGCGATGAAAACGATGACAATACTTTCCTATATACTTCGTATATGTGTGAAAGTAAAAGAATGTGATGTATATGAGGCAATGTAAAAACGGAAAATGGAGAATTGTCTTGTACCTGTCGGTAGTAGAAGTACCTTGGGGTGTCACAGTACGGTAAAGATACAGGATCGTCATATTCTTCATCCAACTCTTCGATAGGAGTCACCACAACTGCAGGAATATTTCTCATAGTAATTTATTTATCTTCGCAAATTTTCACATTTTCACTTTTTTTTTCGTTTTTCACAGGCCCCCGTAGGGAGGCACTTATTTACAGCTAGCCTTGCCCTCTACATTTTTTTCGAATCACATTTGAAACCGTTTTCCACAGTGGATAGAATGGCAGAAGCCAGCGGACTGGGCAACTGGCCACGAAGCAAATACAAAATCCATCATAAAAACAAAAGCTCCCTTCCATGCTAATTACATGGTCCATGCAAAAATGGCTCAAGCTCCACCCACGTTGTCTGTATATTATGTTTTTCTGCCAATAATTATTTTAAATTGTTTCATTACCATTGTTGTTTTTATTTCCCATGCAATTGTTTGGAGGTAGGCATAGGCAACGTCAAATAGTGGTTAAACGGTAAAGAGACTGGTAGAGATGTTTCAAGCCTGTATGAATAGGTACGTACACCCTTTGTGCTATAGGTTTCTTACATTTGATTTTTCGCGTTTTTCTCACTTATGGCAACAGATCCGAACTCGTGTTTAAAATGAGGGATATTGCGGATATTTTTAAAGCACCTGAAAGCAACCTGAAGGCACCATGAAATTTTCTCGCTATAGAGTGAGTTCGCTATAGAGAGGATATAGAAGGATGAAAAACTTTAGGGACTAAAGATTAAGATTTGGGGTTAAGACTTGTAAATAATGTTAAGTGTTATGTAACAATTTGGAGATGGGCCAAAACGTTGGCTAGTTGAGCAGTGAGCCGTCAGCAGTCAGCACGGTTACTCAACTTTTGACCGTGGCGTCTGTAGTGTAACACTCCTACGTTTCACATGTTCATTTTATTGCTGATTTTTTGGTCAATTTCTTCTTCTAATTTTTCTAAGGTTGTGAGCAGGGGTGTATTTTTCGTCGAAGCCGAAGAGGCCTTCTTATAGCAGCTGAACTTGAACTTCTGACTCGGTCTTGGCAGTTGCTTGTTTTCTGTAACTGTTGTTATTTTGGTTGGTACATATCCGGCACTTTAGAGAGAATTCCGTGATACAGGTGTCTGGCAGCTACAGGATAGAGTCCTTGGGACATTAAGATGGGTATATTGCAGGTGGTGAAATTTCGAGGCTCCACCGAAAACAATGGACTAGGATTCTTTTAACAAGTCAAAAAAATTAAAGATATAATAAAAAACCCTCTGTGGAAAAAGATGGAAAAATATTGTAATGCAGAGCTTTGGAGGAAATAATATTTCAAAGTTTTGAAAAATGGATTGGTTGAAAAGCGCGGGAAAGTTTGTTGTTTCTAGATTTACGTGAACACCGAGATAGCAACCAAGCCAATTTGAAGGTTGGTTAATATGAAACGACGCGACGTAATATGAATTCAGATTATTGAAAAGTATGTTTACTATAACAATATTACACGATTAGTTTGATTGGACATCGCTTCATCTAAACAGCAAAATAGATCTGGGAACTACCCTTTACAAAATTGGTTTTTCTGCTCTAGGAATCTTTTATACCTTTCCCCAGAACCACTATAGCTTGAAGAAGGGGGTTTCCCCATAATAGCCAAATCTTGAGCCAAAATATTTGTCTCCCGGCTCCCGGTGCCGGCTTATGGGGAGGCGCCTGAAGAATAATGACATTTTTTCATTCACCAAAAAAATTCGTTTAACACTACTTTCTCGAGACATTGAAGGACTCTAGTCCGTCAATAACGGTTTAACAGACATAACATTAATTTATTTATTCAACAATCCGGACTTGTCAGATCTCATTAGCAGTGGGTGCGAACGGTTGCATGTTTAACATGCATTGGCCAAAAGACTAAAGTTTTTGGCAGTTTCCGCGGCGTGGCGCGCCTTGAGATTTGGCACCCTCAGACTCTTCAGACTTGAATTTGAATTCCCTCAAGCGAGACCTCGTTTGACCATGATATTCACATAAATTATTGAAATCTTGAACATTATCCCTAATTAGCTGAGTATTAGTCAGGACCCCTGCAAAGGACAGACGAAGTTTGCAGGGTCAAGATAAGAATATAGACCGAAAAACCGCCTGCGCCATTTCTCAGAGCTTTTTTTCTGCTGGTGGACGTTGCCCAGCCTTGGGCCAACTCACCCCCGATGGGTACCTGGTCTGCACCGGCTGGGTGGGTACATATTCAGGTACATACCTATCCATGCACGTAAGAGAAAATCCCGTGATTGGTAGAAACAAGACGGAGTCCCTAGGACTATCTTTCCAACCATGAAAAACATAGGACGATTCTTTCAACTTGGAAATATTTCTTAACCTTTGTAAGGTACAAGGTACAAGAAACATTTCAGGCGTGATTCTGGCCAAATCATACCTTGCGCACAGAGGTCACTCACTGGCTGTAGCGACAAGCGAGTAGTATGTATATGGTATGGCTTAGTAATGGAGAAACGGTTGCACTACCTGATTGGCAGGCCTCACATTCCGCGAGCATTTTGTTGATCTAACACTAGAGGTTTAACAGCCAAACCCCTAAGAATATTCTATTCAACTTACCAAAGAAACATGCCAAAGTTTCTGGGAAAGGGACGTCAAAAACTCCTTCTTGTGGGGGTCATGGCGATCGGAAGGTTTGAACCCTCTTTTGTTAACAATGACACAACTCGCACTTTGGCTTTTCTTGATGGAACTACTGGTTATACATTGCTCAACACTGTTCTGCCTGTCGAACTGACGCGTCAGCAAATTCACGTGACCACTGCTTTTGCTGGCCGATAGATTCATGTCTGTCACTGCTTTTGAAGTAGATTTGAAGGTGTTATTCCAGAGATTAAGATTTTATCACTTTTCCCAATTGCCATGAAACTCATTTTCCTGCCTACCAGCGCAAAGAGCGGACTGTAGGTAACAAGTGGAAAATTTTACAGTTTGTAGGATTCTTGGCATCTTGGCATCGACAGCTAATAAGCTGTCGATGCCAAGATGCCAAGAATTTTCCAGACGCAGAAACTTGCACCAACTGGGTAGCTGGGGGTTAAAAGTTTCTGAAAATAATCACTGACTAGGTGAAAACACTTCTTTTGAGTTCCTCCGAAAGTCGCCTTCAGGAAAAGAATATTTGTAGTGCAAAAAAAAGCGATTAAAAGAAAAAATTTCTAAACGTCTCTTTTTACAATAAAAGTATGGGCCATATCTGTTTCTCGGTAGAAAAAGTAACGTTGATAGTTGGAAAGCAAGTATCCGCGAAAAAATTTGAAATTCTGAGGTAGGTAAACAAAATAAATGCATGACAGTCTCGCGGTCAAGCGGAAAATCTCGTCCAGGGCGGGAAAAGTAACAAAACACTTCGTGGAATGATTTCCTCTTTCAAGATTGGGTCCTAAATCAAGTCGTGAAAAAAACCAACACACACCACCACTTGACCGTAACACTCGTCTATAAAATAAAACCGATAAACACTCAAAAAAGAAGAAATAGTAAAGAAAGAAATAAGAGAGAGACCAGTGAGAGTTGTAAGAAACTTGTTGAAGATCGGATCCCACGTAGTGCAAGCATATCGACATCGCTGACTTTTTTCTTGCATGTTTAGCTTATGAGAGGACCCAGCATTTTTGGATAATTCTTTCTGGCTTTGAGTCAAATAACTTACGACGCGTCCAAAAATAGACCAGAGGCGCTATGTAAATTTTTTTGCCACGGGTCGAAAATTCAAGGTTTCGTTTTTTAAATTTTTGTACCTGTATACTTGCGCTCGTATGTTCCTGATTTTTGTTGTGAATCCGTCCGTATAGATGGAGCAGGTGTATCTTTACGAATTTAACTAGAGTTTACCCTTAAACGTCTATGGTAGACAAAAATACTCATAATGAGACAAAATGTGTGAGGAAATATTTCAGAGAGAGGAATTTGAGTCAAGCTTCCGGATTCTGCAGCAGGGCTAACCGTTCTACTGATTAGAGTAATCGCATATTCGTTATCTTCAAATATAGCTACATTTACAATTTTCCGCTTTACCAAATACTTGTTACCGAAGGGTTAACCACTCATTGGGAATCTCGTTGGGAATCATTGGAAATCTTTATGAAATCTCAAGGAATCTTGGAATTTTTTGGAGTGGTTACTCCTTCGGGGTTCATCTTTCTATGAATATCATTGGGAATCTTTAGAAATCTTTATGGAATCTCAGGGAATCTCTGGAGTGGTTACCCTCTCGCGTGCTATTACTTACGTTTGGAATGTTAGCTTCTCCATCCTCCTGGTTTTCTTTTTCTTCTACCGTTTTAGAGACTCGGTTCAGCTCTTGAGCTATCTGTAAAGATACGAAGAGTTTTTTTTTAAGAACAGGTACCTACTTTTCTATATTTGTGCAAAATAAACCAAGGTACCTACTGGTTTTCCTGCCTGTAGGTACCCATTACTAAAAGGGGTAAATTTTTTCAGTGGACGAAGTTTGTACCTTGCTTTTACGGCTTCATGGCCGGACACCTTATCCATTCGGTCACTCTGCCACCCTATATAAAAAATTATCATCTTAAGTTAAGGGTTAAGGTATCTCCGTAAATAAAAATAGCTGTAGTGATTGACAGCGTTGTTAATATCTTATTAGTAGTCGCCAGTCGGAAAACGAGATAGGCCGAAGTCAGCAAAATAGCGGGTAAGGTTGCACGTCTTCTTCTAACTTTAAGAAGAACTTAGAAAATATTAAAGAGCGCTTAAGCGAAGATGCGTGGGTTATCTGAAGCGTTGAACGTGTACCTTCACGCTTTGCAAGAGGTGAAAAAGTTCAGAAGGTTCCACTGAAGGGGGTCGCTTGGGTTTGTCGAATATTTCTGCCGGTAGAGTTTCGATTAGAAGTTCTTGTATGTTCTGGAAAACATGCAAATTTTGGGTCTTTGTTTCACCTCAAATAATCCTGACTGACCACAGTGATCACTATCACTGATCAGTGAGGTTCCACGTCATCATGAGGTTGAACTTTACAGTCAAAGTTATCTAGAATTTAGTTTTTTTTAAAGGAAATGGGTTGCTTCTCAAGGAAATAGAGTGATCAAATCTCTACAGTGTTAATGTAATATGAGTTTTGGAGAAGGAGAGAAGGATTAGAATTATTTTTGAACGTTGCCGTTGGGGAGTAGCTACTAGACCTTCGTCGCCCTATTTCGTAGCTATCACCTATCCTACATAGGAATTTACCTGAAAATGCTTTTCGCTGAGCCTCTTCAAAAAATCTTCCTCCAAACTAGTGGTAGAGGTTTGGCGGTTAATAAGTTTCTTCTTGCTGTCGCTGTCGTTTTCCACCTTTTCTTCAGCTTCCTCCTTCTTGTTTTCTTCTCCCCCAACTTCACCACCCGATGGTTCTTCTATATATTTGGTGATCAATTCCAAAGCTTTTGATGATGTTTCCTCCTCGTTTTTGTCTTTTGGGGTACCTTCACTGGGATTGTTCTCAGTTTCTTCTTTTTTATCCTCTTCTTTTGATATTTCCTTGGCCTGTTTTGAAAATTTAATTTATCGCTTTGTCTTTACCTGCATAATCTGCATTTCGCACATGTGAGAAGTTAATTTTTTCCAATATAAGTATATTGCTGCCTGCCTTTTGAGCTCTCGTCAAAAGTAATCTGGGTACCTACCTGTTGTAGGTACCCAGATGACAACCTAATAACTGTGAAGGAATATTTTTAGTAAGGCGTTGGTATAATAATTAGGTAATGATCCCTGATGAGAAAAGTAGTGACTTACCTTCTGTAGTTAAAATGCCTCACCAGTGGTACATATGCCCAAGACGCTCCCAGTTAATACCAAAACTGCCTGTGGCCCCACAGCACCTGGTGTTAAAAGGATCGCTAACTGGGCGTTGAGAGAGGGAAAACCCCCTGGTCCTTTCATTTCAGAGGTTGCATAGTTCTGGGATGGACCAATCAGAGCCGTATAGGTATGTCTGATTGGTCATCAATGTCATCATACAACAAACCAAATGAGACAAGCACTGCGGGCCTTAATTATGTCAGAGAAGGAGAAATTGTTAGCTTCAAAACATTTAGTACTGCTAGCCAAGCGATCAGGCGAATAAAGGAATGTTATGCTAACTACGTGTGCAACTACTACAATTAAAATTGCATTAATCAGTGCTAAATATTTTGAAGCTTTTAAAAAGTGAAAATGTTTCTGAATAAATTATTTAATTGAAGAAAAACAATAAATCATAATAACTGGTACTGATAGCAAAACATTCCTTGCTTAAACATTTTTATCAGCCTTTTAGTTCGTAAAATTATAGGATTCCATTTGAAAATATTTCGAACCTGTTTTTTCCATCTCTACAAAAGCTGAAAAAATGCCATACATTATTTTTTAATAGTGGACAAAATATAAGCAATCAATACCTTAAAGTCAGCTTTAGTTAAAAGCATTAAAGGCGGAAGGAGAATAGGTAAATCAAGGTATTACATAGTTAGGATATTCTTACTTTTACAATAGTTAGGTTAATCCAAAATTACTTTCACAAATTCAGTAATAGGTAATTGTCGCAGATGTGTCTTTTTGAAAATCACGATGCAATATCTAATTATTGCAATATTTTAATTACAGTAAAATTTTTTATATCATTTTAAAAAAATATGTAAGTATAGGTAGAAAACTAATGTTTTGGGGTATTTGTAAAGTATAAGAGAATACTTCCTTTTTGGTTACCATCTACCTTACTGGACATCCGACATAGTAAGAAATTGCGCCTTAAACAGATAAAAGTGCTGAGAGAATACAACAAATCATGCCCGGGTAAATATCACCAAGCTGGTTAGAATTTGATGGATTTGAAAACTTCATCTTCAAAAGACTGAAGTGAAGACGTTGCAGAAGAAGATATGGATGAAGAGACTACCTTTGAAGACGAGACGCTGCTCTGGACGACCCGAGACACACTTTGCGTTGCACTTTTCTCCACAGTCTGTGACATCTCTTCACTCGCAAAACTTGATGATTTTTCTGCGATTTTGGTGTTGCCCACCTGTTTGTTTGACTGGACAAAAATTAAAAAATATTACTTGTAAAAGCCGATCCTTGTGGCTTCGTCCCACCACTTTCTACCTTAGGCCGACTCCTCTTCGGCTTCGGGGGAAAAAAAATTCACCTGTGCATGGTGTTGTACCCCTGGGCGCTTACGCCCTTAAAACATTTCCAGAAATTCGGAACACTAGTGAAATAATTAGGTATGTTAGAAAATGTGGCAGGTGTATGAACGGAAGAGGACATGTTTTTGTGTACCTATTTACCGAGGTGTTAACCACTCGTTGGAAATCTCGTTGGGAATCATTGGAAATCTTTATGAAATCTCAGGGAATCTTGGAATTTTTTGGAGTGGTTACAACTTCGGGGTTCATCTTTCTATGAATATCGTTGGGAATCTTTGGAAATCTTTATGGAATCTCAGGGAATCTCAAGGAATCTCTGGAGTGGTTACCCCCTCGATATTTTGGTACGTGATAAGAACAAGTAAACAAACCTCTGATTGTGACGTCTCAGAACTGAATGACTCTTGGTGGGAGACAACCTGTCTCCCTCCGCTGTTTTCTATAGGTGTGATCTCCATCCTGCAAACAACGAAAAGGTGATTCAGGTACTTGAGATGTATAAAAATTGTGAAATAATAAAATAAAAAATTCAGTCATAATAAATAGGTCTTTATCATGCGTTGATTTAGAATCCTTTGAAAATTGTAGTGGCGGCTCAGAGACGGGAAGGTCAGTCAGACAGAATTCTGGCCTTGAGTGAATATCACGAGACCTTGGTGATATTTTTCGTGACACAGTGACACGTTCGCGTTACTTGTCCTGTCAAAATGTGGGATGTAGAGCCGTCCCAGTGAGTGTAAGAGTGCGCCAGCCACTAACTCACACGTCATCGTAACGCCTTTCAAGTTGGATAGTTGGGAGCCAATCACCAATCGGGAAATTTCATGGGTGAAAAGAAAAAAATATTTTGTGAAGAGGAAAATGATTCTAATTGTTTACGGTAGAGAGCGATTTTCCGATGTCTATACACTATGCGGAATATTTGTCACTCTTTATAACGACACTCTATATATTTAAACCTCTCTATAACGAGTGAACGCTACGTGGTCCCTTAACGGCCGCTATAGAGAGAGAGACGACTGTAGTTCCTTAAGAGGACGCTATACCTGACGATGCATTTTTTGCCGCCCATAAGATTAACATTGCGATTGGCGATTCATTTTCAAAGTTTACCCTTGATTGGAAAGACACAAAATTTTGCCTGTACCTAGCCCTAACAATGTTCTAGGGAGTGTTCGAAGCAGATTTCCCAATTTCTCTCTGGTTTCTTTTATTGCAACTGTTTTGTAAATGCTAGCATCGCATACCTCAAGAAAAGTGCTGTATCTCGAAAACCAGTGAAAAAAAAGGGAAATTTGCTTCGAACACTCCCTAGAACATTGTTAGGGCTAGGTACAGGCAAAATTTTGTGTCTTTCCAACCAAGGGTAAACCTTGAAAATGAATCGCCGCTCGCAATGTTAATCTTATGGGCGACAAAAAATGCACCGTCAGGTATAGCGGACCCTTAAGGCACTTACGAGCGTGGTTATTGACCGTGCATGGGTAAAATGACATTTGGCCATAGTGAGGAAGCATGAGTACAATAATAGGAAGATGGCTTCAATTAACCAATTTTTTTTTACTGATTAGTGGTTCCTACGTATCAAAAATTGCCTACTTTGAAATGAACGACATCGTCTTTTGTTCCTTGGCAAATGATATAGCTAGTCCAAACTCTTTTGTGTTGTTATTGAAGAATTCCTTCCCATTTTCTCTACAACACAATGGAACAGCAATTTTTTCCATCTTGTTTTCAGCACTGTTACAAAAAGCTTCGTCTGCGGTAAGCGCAACAAGAGGTGAGAATCCATTTTACATTTCTTCAAGTCAAGATTGTTCCCTTGCTTGCAAGTTTCGGGCAGAGGGCCAAAATGTCCCGCCTGACGGAAATATGCCAACCAAATTGTTTGTAAAGTTTATTTTATTGCAATGTTATCACGGAAAGTCGCCATACAGCATCTGGGTTAAAAGGGGCGACGGAGTCTTGCCAAATAACGATAAGGTGGAAGGGGTTAAGAAATTTGGACGTTAGGGCATGTGAATTTTTTGCTTTTACTTTCCCATATACATATACGAAGTATAGATATAGGAAAGCACTGCTGTGATCGTGCAGAAAATCGATTTTGAGTTTTTCACTGCAAAAGCGCCGATCAAGAGGTCCCAGACCCCAAAAAAGCGTTTTTTATTTATCTGTGTGTGTATGTACGGAGAGCCAGGGCCCAAACCGTCGGGCCGATTTTGTTCAAATTTGGTAAACGGGTGTAAAAAAATAATGCGCAGACTCTGTTTTTTCCGATTTTATATTGGTGAAAATTGGGGGGCAAGGCCCCCCAAAAACCTCAAAAAATCATGTTTTTAATTTTTTTCTCAAAATTGGCTCCTACGATTTCGTTAATTTTCTCAGAGGTAATAGTGCATATTATGGGAAAAATTACTCCATTAGCGGTATATCAGGGAAAACTCGAATTTGGGAGATACGACATATGACCCCTCAAAGGATAATTTTTTTATGTTCACAAAATATGCCATGTGGGTATTAAAAATACTTGGGAAGACTGGCCCAAGCGAGCTGTGTGGTCAAAAACAATTCTCAAAGCATTTTCGACCCCCCCCCCCCCCTTCCCCACCTCCTCGGGGTTGGGTTTTTTAAGGTTTGCAAAATATGTCATGTGGGTATTTATCTTAGTTTAAATCTGGTTCATAAAACTTATTCTGGCCGTCCTCGCATTCGGTTATTTTACTCTGATTTTGAAGGACGAACCTGTGGTAGCTATGAAGCACTGAAGCTGACTGTAAATTTTTTAATCCTGAACTGAAATAAGTGTATTTATCAGAATCAAGTGGAGTTTTATTTTTATACCTTGGTATGGTAAGACTAACCAGGGGTTCCAAAGCTGAGACTTAACCTGTCAGTAACCCGCAAATGGAGTCAACAGACATCCAGAAATACATGGCATGGAAGTGGGTCAGCTGAGGGTTCACGGATCTGGCAACTGCTGATGGAACCGAGTCATCAGCGCTTGCTGCTTTTGCCCTCAGACCGCTGATTTCGACTGTTTAGTCTGTAGTTGCCAGACAGGGTGGAGATGATCAATCGTACTAGTGATGTCACTGATATCTCAACGATGATTAATGGGATGCTCATATCACTGATATGCGAGAAACACCAGAAATAGATTTTGTAGCAGATTGGTACCTACATTTAAAACTATAAAATACTATAGAAGAGCCAACCGTAGTATCAAAATAATTACAACGAAACAGTTTGTTGGAATAATCCCTCTATAAGCCCTAGTTGGATTTTGTTTTTTAAGTTAGGTAGGTACTAGGTAGGTATGACAATTTAATATGTAGGTAAGTAAGTATATGCATATTTATGTCCAGTACAAGGAAACAGAAAATTTTCCTTTTGGCAAAAATTAAAGAGATTTCAATACGCCAATACTAAATTTCAGAGAAATCCCACAACCCTTGAATCCCTTAAACTTATCAGGTGCATAATTTCAGCTGTTTTCAGTCAGTAAGCTGTAAAATTTTCTTTCGCTTAGGTAAGTACTTTGTTAACGTCAAAAAAGAAACGTTTTAGTTACAACACAAACTACACTAACGGAGACTCCACTCTCAAGTTAGACCGTATGACAGATTATTAAATTGTAATTTGAAAATCAGTCAAACTAAGTAAGTATAGCTCGAGGGGTTATCCACTCCAGGAATCTCGTTGGGAATCTCATTGGGAATCTCAGGTCATCACTGGAAATCTTTATGAAATCTGAGGGAATCTTGGAAATTTCTGGAGTAGTTAACCCTTCGGGATGCATCTTTCCACGAATCTCGTTGAGAATCTCAGAAAATCTTTGGAAATCTTCATGCAATCTCAAGCAATCTCTGGAGTGGTTAACCCTCGGCATAGCTACCTAACACCTACTCGGGCCAAACTGTTTCCCTATTTAAGAACATTAACTGAAAAATATTCCCAAAATCGGATAACACAATTCTACCAGCTTGAGAAACGTAGCAAATCCTAACAAAATCTTATTAACGGAGGAGATATTTAACATCTTTGTTATAGGGATTAAGTAGTCAAGTTAGGCCTAAATTTGAGTGGACTCTTAATAGACAAAAAAATCTTACCCGTCTAAAGTAAATCAACAAAAGTTTGAAGACAACAACGTGCAGAAAGAGAGGATAGACGGGAACCCGGAATGTTTTAAAATAGGGGACTCCGAATGTGATGTTTGGCTCCTCATGCGCATGCCTTGCTGTCTAATACTCTGCGGGGCCGTAGACCTCGACGTATTTCTCTCCCAACTCCGAACAATGGCTGCGATTCGACATTGCCGTAAATAAAAGCTTTGCCAAAGAAAAGGTAGTAAAATGGAATATTTTCTTGCCAAATGTGGCTAGCGAGAAAGTGTGAAAAACATTGAGTCTTAATACGTTTATCCTGAACTTAGTTGTTCCTGTTTCCGTTTATATTTCAACTTATAGCTGACGGGTCGTTCTCTGATACATCTACTTCGGCCCCATAGGTACCTTTATGAGCAAGGTACCTGACAATTCCTGAGGGATGGATAAAGGTATAGGATGTGGGATGTAAGTAGGTATCTATAACATCTTGTACTCATATCTACCCCATGAAACCTACTTTCCTCGTAACTCGCTTTTTGCTTTAAAAAAAAAAAAAAAAAAAAAAAAAAAAAAGTCACCAAGGTGCGAGTCGGTAAAGATATCGTTTTTGCGTCCTGAATGTACCTATACCTCTCACACGAGCCTACGTAAAATTTGGGTATTTTGAGGAAACACTACAGCATAAATTTTAAGCCTCACAAGGGCACAGAATTAAAAATTCATCAGCTACAATTTTAGCATGTTGGGTATATACGGACAGGTATAGTATTTTTATCGGTAGGCAGTGGAAAACGGTCTGGAGAACCGTTAATCACACGGAAATACAGGATTCAAATTTTCAGCTTTAAATTGGAAAGTAGGTATCAAAGCAATGATTAGACATTAGCGAAAACTTTACAGTCAAGCACTCTGACGACCAACTTTCAAATTCGAAGTTCAAACTCATCCCCGCCAGATGGCTTGAATTTTCAAAATTTTCGAATTTCGCCAAGAACTTCTTCACGAATTTCAAAACTTTCAGTCGGTACCTGCCTACGTAGTCCTGTGCAATGTAAGCACTGCTATACGTATAGGTACGAAAAATGACCTCTTACGGCTTGTAAACAAAAGCTGTTATCTATATAAACTTTTCCTGATGGAGCACATGGTGCATTCGCAAGCTTAACAGAGATAAGTTACGCACACAGACGTAGTAAAGGTCAGGCCAAGTGTCTCGTACTGGTAGGGTAAACCAACAGTGAACGCATTGTTCGATCAATAATGAGTAAGCTACGTACCTGAGTTAGGCTGCATCCCACCATGCGCAGTTAAAATTAAACTGGAGATTTTGTCCTATGTTTACCATCTTAAATTTAACTTTTGAGTTAAATTTAACATGGTAAATCTCCAGTTAAATTTTAACTGGGCATGGTGGGGCGCACCCTAAAGCGGTTAAAAAGTCCCCAAAATGGATTAGTTACTCTTGGTGCTTCGCTTACTTCCAAAGCAGTAAGGGGTACGACAGTAGTCGCACCATCTTTTGCGCCTGCCCCCCACCCAATGTCTTGGCAATACCTCGAAGGTATAGGTTTGCATTAAGGGAAAAAATTAATAAGTGGTTTTTTGGGGGGTCTTTTTGGTCACACACCCCTAATTTAAGTCAAAGGAACTCACCGCTGACCGTATAACTTAATGCCTCTAGCTCTAGTTCTCAGAACATACCTACGTCCCCACATACATACACGTACCCCATGAAGTTCGACGATCATCAGTGAAGGGACATTTGGCCAAGCCGTAGTATCAAAAAATCGTAGGTAGGTAAACAGTAGGTACGTTACCCTACAGTTCAGTTTAACTGACAGTTCCCACAACTTATTGGGGAAGGTTCTGAGGCCTCCAGAAAATTTAGGGAGAGAGGACGTAGGTACCTAATATTGCAGTTAGTAATTTCGTACTTACTTCTTTATTCGATGGATAAAAGTAAATAATTGTTTAATGATGGGAGCCAACGCACTATACCTACCAGCTATAAACAACTGAGTCGTCCTTGTAAAAATCGATTTCCATACTTCTGCAGTATCTGTTGTTTTTAACTTAGCCTCAACTCGAACTTAACACTTAGAAGTGAATATTCACTTTAAATAATTTTAGTCATTTACTTGCCAGGTAACGAATACGAAAAAAATAGTTATCTCAGAGGCTTGTGCCGTTGTTCCATGGGGCCTTCACCATCCGCGAGGCGATAGTGACGTCACAGTTTATTTCGCCTACCAATTAGAACTATGGTTCCCTGTAGTCCCGAGTACAGTCTTCAGGTGATCTATCGACAGTGCTGTTGATCAGTATCCAACAAGTGTCTTCCTTCTCAGGTTTAGTGCGGTATGCCTTAAACCCCAGGTAAGGGTAAGCAGCCTTAATGTGGGTATAACTTCGCTGTACACGCTTTAATCGACAGTGCTGTTGATGATGATTAAACCAGCAATGACATCATTAATTTTTTCCGTCTCAGGTTCGGTGCGAAATGCCTTAAAATAGAGCTCCACGCGGCACTTTTTCTATACCTCTAGGTTCATACTTAATAGGAGAAACTGTGGGGTAATGTGCCTACTACATCGTATCTAAGTAATATGTGTAGCGAGAGCGAGTCCCAACCACCATTTATTAAGTACTTATTATTACTGCGCAGATTGTCATTGCAATGTTCACGTACCTAAACATAGCTATAGTCCAAGTCATGCTGGGAGCATACCGATTACTCATAATTTCTTGAAGATTTTCAGTTGACGCGGATCCAGATTTGGGTTCCATATCCTACCATACTCTAAAAATGCCAATCCGACCCTGAACAGATATTTCCCTGCTCAAGAAGAAGTTTTGATCAGCCCCAGATTTGCAAGAAATTATGACTTATCGGTATGCTCCCAGCCTGACTTGGACTATACCTACTTGCTTTATATCGAAGCGCAAATCAGCCGTTATTCCATGGAGATGGAAGATAAGATGGAAAAGCTATTCAGCAGAAAAGAAAATTCCCGTTAGCTGTGTCTCATGATAGTGAAAATTAGTGTTAATTTATTGAGTGGTCGACTAATCTAAGTTTAGCACAGGCTAGCCTAAACCTCCAGTTCATGCAAGTCCAAAATCGCATTTTAACAAGGAACTGTTAACCTGCGGGTAACTGAACTGCAAGGTACTTTTCTTCCTATACACCTACATCTCTCTAAACGCCTGCACTATTTTTTCGAGAGCTATGCATGGTTTCAAAAGAAAGGAGACATGTTTCGAATCCTCTGCCCTGGACAGTTTCATTATCAAGCTGTTCCTTGTTCCATAACCAAAAAAATCTCGTCAGAATGGCTCATAACTAACAATCAATTTTTTTTGCTGTGCACCAGCACCACGTGCCACGTGTCTGGTAATTCTCCCGCGGTATTATGAACAGAATGGATAAACACATATGATATAATTATTGGTCTTTCATCTTCTACTCTTCGTAGTCTTCGTGCCTTATACCTTTCAACAGGTTGTTCCCCTGACATTTAGAGTATCTGGTGTTCGAATGAACGAATGAATAACCCTCCTCGTTTCTAGGAGAAAATGTTTGAATGTTGAATGAATGTTTTGAAAGCGTATAAACTAGAAACTAAGTAATTCATCCGTGAATGAAAGAATGTTTGGAAAGCGAACGTAAACTTGTGACCATCTCTTCACGTTGAATTATACTTTATTGTACCATGAGCATTTTTATGGGGTCTTGGTGAGAATTAAGTCGTATGAAGTAACGTTTCGGTAAATACAATTCTGCAGAAAGGAAACGTCAGATTCCAAATTTGTTCTTTCTGCCGATGTCAATTTAAGAGTAAATAATTTCATTGCTAAAATCTCGGGACCTTGACTGTGCATCCTTTTTGACTGTCTGTTTTTCACCAATCAAGGCCAGTGCTGTGTCCGGTCTACTTCCGGTCTAATTATTGATATCCGGTGTTAATTTTATGAGGAATTTCCTGTTTTTATGGGATCCTAATTAAAGAGCTTTGTATCCTATTCATACTTCATGCAAACGGCCTGAGCCAAAACAAATAGGTAAGGTCCTTCAATTTTCATTGTTGCTTAAAGTACCTCGAGGGGGTAACCACTCCAGAGATTCCTTGAGATTCCACTGAGATTCCATAAAGATTTCTAAAGATTACCAACGGTTTTCATAGAAAGATGAACCCCAAAGGGGTAACCACTCCAAAAAATTCCAAGATTCCCTGAGATTTCATAAAGATTTCCAATGATTCCCAACGAGATTCTCAACGAGTGGTTAACCCCTCGAAGTACCTTATTGGTAGGGATATGACATATGACCGAGGCTTATTCCCAACTTACAATCTGGTTTAATTTAAGATGAAAGTAAGCGATCAGCATGAGTCACTTCTGAGTTCTGAAATGAGATGAAGGAACTTCGAGATCGAAAGCCAGCTGCGTCGGTATTCGCTATTGACCTTTCATCAGGCACTCTCATATTGCGTATCTAGGATATTTATAGTCCTAATGCGAATACTACTACTAATGTGTATGCATATAGAATTGTACCGCCCTTCAAACCAAAGAAAGTTGTAGAGGTGGGACGAGAAAGTGACTTTGCTGAACTGGGGGAGAATAGCGTCGAACTCCGGAGGGCTTAGATTTTTCCTCTTCGGTCGTGGATAGTGCGCACACAGGAGCACACCACCTTAAACTGTAAGTCCCCACCAAAGTCTGTGTTGAATTAAAGCGGGAATTACAATACATAATTCCAAGATCCTGAATATTAAAGTGAATTATAATAAAACAAAGGTTTGATTTTAGATATATTAATTTATAATTAAGGATAATAATAATAATGATAATTGAATTTTGTATCTCGGTTTTTCTAAAAATGTATGGTGCAAGAAGGAACCCGCCATTACGCCGTTGTTGTTGTTCACCTGTACTAGTAAGAAATGTCCTGCCTATTAAAACTAAAATAGAAAAGTCCACAGTGTTCTTATTAAAAGTAAAACGCCTCAACAGTGGTAGCAGAACGTGGTTCGCCAATCAAGATCTCTGAGGCAGTAAAAAAACTGTGAGTGAAATCGTAAAAACCCCCTAAGATGTCAGACAGGCAGGAGGAGGCAGGCATAGAAAAGTTGAAAGATGCAGAGTCGTACCAAATTTGGAAATTCCAAATCGACATCTTTCTTAAAAGTTCTGGGCTGTATGCCATTGCTGATGGAATGCAAAAGTGCCCCGAAACCGATGAAAAGAAAATAGCAGAATGGAAAAAGCAAGACGCAAAAGTTCAAAAACATCTCGTGACAACTATAGACAAGAACCTGCTTGTGCACTTGATGTCGTGTGCAAATTCCTGTGAAATGTATGTGAAGCTAAAGACTATCTTTGAACGTGATACCGATCAGCAGAAGTGCAATCTTCTTACTAAACTGTACCAGTTCAAGTTCGATGAAAGTAGAAGCGTCGCAGAAAACATAGCCGAACTTCAAAACATCGCCTTCAGATTGACAGCCCTAAAGGAGAACGTGAGCGATTCCATGGTCGTAGCCAAGATCCTGAGTGAGCTGCCAGACAAATACAGACATTTTTCGACGGCTTGGGAATCCACTGATGTTGCTGAAAGGACGATAGCCAACCTGAGTGCCCGGTTGCTGTCTGAGGAAGCCAAGCTGAAAGAAACCGAACCTAATAAGGAGAGTAACGTTTCTTTTCTAGCAGGTAGTAATAAATATAAAAACTATAAGTGCCATGCCTGTTCTGGCTTTGGGCACATTGCACGAAACTGTACCCGTAAAAGTAAAAATAACAGTAATAGTAACAATGGTTACAAAAAGCCTTGCAATATTTGTAAAAAGACCAACCATCTGGAGAAAGACTGTTTCTTTCGCAACAGAGGTAACAATAATGGTAACAACAGTAAAAGTAATAACAATAACGTGTTTCTAACAAACAATGATTGTTTTTCAGATTCTCATACTGGTTGGACTGTGGACAGTGGAGCGAGCTTTCACATGACGAATAGCGTTGAATTTCTGAAAAATGCCACGCCTAAGACTACTCCTTTCACGGTTGCAAACAACCAGAAGATGGAAGGTGAAGCTATTGGCACGGTCTGTGCTGAGAAATGCAGGCTCAATCAAGTCGCTTTCGTACCTAAGTTAACTGCTAATCTTATATCGGTGGGTCGAGTAACTGAGAACGGAGGTTCTGTTCTGTTTACAAATGATGGTGTAACTATAAGTAAAAATGGTGAGACTGTTTTAACAGGTCGTAAAACGCAGAATGGTTTGTTTACTGTTGATATTGGTAATGTAAAACTTGAGCCTGAACATGCTTTGCTTGTGCGAGACGCACAAATTTTGCATCGAAAAATGGGCCACTTGGGCATTAAAAATTTAAAAAAGTTAGTAAAAATGGCAGATGGTGTAAAAGAATCTGAGTTACCAAAAGATGATGAGTTTCTTTGCGAAGTTTGCGTCAAAGCGAAACATGCGAGGAGCCCGTTTAGTGGTGAATTGCCTAAAGCTACTAGAGAGCTTCAGATAATACATACAGATGTATGCGGCCCCATTGAAACAGAAACGTATGATGGAAAGCGTTATTTCATCACTTTTCTGGACGATTACACTCACTATTGTGAAGTCTATCTTATGAGTAATAAGTCTGAAGTGCCAGAAATCGTAAAAAGTTTTGTAACTAGAGTTGAGAATAAAAAGCAGTCAAAAGTGTGTACCATTTGGTATGTGACACTGGCACTGAGTATTTACCGATTCGTGATTGGTGTAAAAACAAGGGTATCACTGTAGATACCACTGCTCCGTATAGTCCTCAGATGAACTCAAAAGCAGAAAGATTAAATCGTACCTTGTGTGAAAAAATGAGGGCTCTTATTTTTGACTCAGGTCTTGAAAAATGTATGTGGGGCGAAGCACTCAGAGTGTCCTGTTACGTCACAAATAGAAGTCCTACTGTCTCGTGCGACGTCACACCCATTCAACTGTGGACCAAAGTGAGACCAGATTTAAGTAAACTAAAGTTGTTTGGCTGTGACGCCTTTGCGAAAAATTTGAGATATACTAAAAAGCTCGATGAACGATCCGAAAAATTGAAATTTGTTGGTTACGCACACAATGGTTTTCGTTTGTGGGACAGTGTAAAAAGAAAAGTGATCATATCACGTGATGTAAAATTTGGAGATGTCTCTCGTGACATTCGTAAAAATGATTCTGTTGTTCAACTTGAGCTTGAGTCAGACGACGGTGTGGATGACAGAGATGATGTTGATGTGTCTCCGGCTCAGCCTCAAGTAGATGAACACAGTATAGGTGATGAGTCTGATGGTGAGGATGGGGGTGATGAGCAGTTGGAGGTGCCGTACCAGCTCAGGCCTCGTCATCAGATTAGACAACCTGACGTCTATGATGATTATCATATGAATCTCACTGAAGTACTTGGTCAAAGCTCTGTAATGTTGACGTTTAGTGATGCTGTGTCGTGTAATGAGAAAAATAAGTGGCTAAAAGCCATCGATGAAGAGAAAAGGTCTCTTTCTCTCAACCAAACTTGGGAGTATGTGCCAGTAAAAGAAGCCAGTGGGCGTAAAATACTTAGCAGTAAATGGGTCTTCAAAGTGAAGGAAAATGGAGTGTACAAGGCACGTTTGGTTGTGAGAGGATTCCAACAAGAGTCTGGTATAGATTACCAAGAAACGTATAGTCCTGTAGTGAACATGACATCCTTGCGTGTTCTGTTGGCTGTGACTGCCGCTAAAAATTTTGTTGTAAAAACGTTCGATGTAAAAACCGCCTTCTTGAATGGTAGATTAGATGAAGATGTGTTCATGCACATTCCAGAAGGTTTTAAAGAGAAAAGTGGTATGATTTGTAAGTTGACTAAGAGTTTGTATGGTCTCAAGCAAGCGCCACTTATGTGGAATCAAACTTTGAAAAAATCACTTGAAAAATTGGGCCTGAAGCCGTTAAAGTCAGATCCTTGTATGTTTAAAAATGAAGCAAAAACCGTGTACTTGGCCATCTATGTAGATGACGGAATATTGGTTGGTGAAAATGAAGACGATCTGTGTGATGTCTTGGAAAAGCTTAAGAAAATGTTCGAAATCACTGTTGATACAAAAGTGAAAAACTTCATTGGAATGGAGTTGTCTCGTGATGAAAGTGGTCTTCATTTAAGCCAAACCAATTATTGTAAAGATGTGATCGATAGATTTAACATGACTGACGCTAAGGCAGTGGACACGCCTATCGTTCCTGCTCCGAGCAATAAGAGTAATAGTAAAAATGAGATGTGTAATGACATCAAGTTCCCGTACCGGGAAGCCATTGGAAGTTTAATGTATCTAAGTACGAAAACTCGCCCCGATATAAGCTTAGCAGTGAACGTAGAAGCTCGATCCACTGAAAGTCCAAACCCTAATGATGTAACTAATGTAAAACGTACTTTGCGGTACCTAAAGTCGACGTCTGATCTCGGCGTCTTGTATAAAGCAAACGGTAATATTGATACTCTGACCGTTTATAGTGACAGTGATTATGCTGGGGATTCAGAATCCCGTCGTAGCACTACTGGGTATGTTTGTTTTCTTAATAGTGGTCCGATTGCGTGGTGCTCTCGCAGACAACCTATTGTTGCTCTCTCCTCCACAGAGGCTGAGTTTATTGCAGCTGCAGAAAGTATTAAAGAGGTTCTTTACCTAAAAAGTTTGATTGAAGAAATGATCGGCAGTAAACTGAGAGTTGTCCTCAAAGTTGACAATACTAGTGCTATGGCTCTGATTAAGACTGGAAAGTTTAATATGCGCAGCAAGCACATTGATGTACGCTACTATTTTATTGTAGAAAAATTTAATGAGAGAGTGTTGGAGTTAGAACACTGTGCTTCTGAGAATCAAATTGCTGATGTATTTACGAAACCTTTGCTAGCCAATAAGTTCAAAAAATTTCGTGACGTTGTATGTAAAATGTAAGGGTTTTTTTCTCTCAAGTTGGTTTTCTAATGTACCTACCTACTTAATATGTAATATTCTGGATATTGGAATTAGGAGAGGCTGTTGAATTAAAGCGGGAATTACAATACATAATTCCAAGATCCTGAATATTAAAGTGAATTATAATAAAACAAAGGTTTGATTTTAGATATATTAATTTATAATTAAGGATAATAATAATAATGATAATTGAATTTTGTATCTCGGTTTTTCTAAAAATGTATGGTGCAAGAAGGAACCCGCCATTACGCCGTTGTTGTTGTTCACCTGTACTAGTAAGAAATGTCCTGCCTATTAAAACTAAAATAGAAAAGTCCACAGTGTTCTTATTAAAAGTAAAACGCCTCAACAGTCTGTCTGGCCAGATACAAGAGACTTCCTATCGAGAGTGCAATACATAGCCGTATCCACGGGGGGGGGGGGGGTTAGGGGGTTAACCCGCCCATGAGCGGAAAATTAACATGGTAATGCCAACGTGAAGACAAAAAATATAGGCGAACCCCCCCCCCCCCCCCATGACCCTAAACCCCCCCCCCCCCCCCCATGACCACTTTCTGGATACGGGCCTGGTACAATATGTTATATCTTCCGGACGCATTCATCCTATACAAAAAAATCCCTAATGCCAGAAAAATATCCTTGAAAAAAAAAATTATGCCCACTTTAGACTCTAGAATAGCAGAGTTAGCCTTTTCTGTCGCAACAAATTCCTTGTTATCTAGGACTTGGGGCTTTTTAGAAGATGAGAAAAACGCCCCTCCCCAATAGCTTACTATTACCCGAACTATTTAGATAACCTTAGCCGTCTTAGAACTTTCCATCGTCCTGGGAATTTGCTGGACGTAGGTCAGTTTACTAGTCGACCCTCACCAAAGCGGTCGTTGCAAATCTTTTTGATCTCCTGGAAGTTCTTTTACTTTTAAGGGGAGAAAGTGGTAGGTTAGGTATATATTTATGCCATAGTACTCGAAAAATCATGGTCTCAAGTTATCATAGAGAACTAAGTGAAAATCCCGTTGCTTTTTGAACTGTTCTGATCCCTTCCATACTCAACGGTAAGTAACTTACCTATGAAGGTATATCTTCTTATAAAGGATTTTGACTCGCGTTTCCACTTTAGGGGCAATACCTAGGTATACGATAGGTAGGTAAGTACTTTTAAAATTTATAGGTAGGTAGGATAGGTACTAGGAAGTACAGCGTAATTTTTTTCTTGTTTTAGTTGCATAAATCGCAAACTCAGTCAATCAAGAGACTTAGAGAATGATGGAAACTACGGTGATAACTAACACTACCTCTACAACGGAAACAATATCTCAAGACCTTTTACGAAAACCAAGAAAGAGCATCTTAAAAAATGCTAACCCGAAGCCCCCAACTGAGCAACTACCCCTCAACAACCAACAACAGACCAATATTAACGAGGCAGAACAGTCAAAGAACCAGCAACAAACGGAGGCGGCCAATAACCTAAAAAATGAAGCAAAGGAAAACCAGACAAATATAAATAAAAACCAACAACCTACTGAACAACCAGAATATAACAGCTCAAAAACAACAAAACAATATCCTGAATCTGTCGCAACGGTATCGCAAATGATCGCTGAGGCAAGCAAAGAATCTGGCGGAAAAAACTCGTCGTCGAGTTCAAGTTATTCATCCCCTATTGGTTCTCCTACCCCCGCGTCATGTGCTCAGCATTGTTGCGGCTCACTGTTCGGGAAGTGTGCACAACAGCATGGGCGATGCCAGTTGCTGCAGACTTTCACGGATACCACGTCACCCCTTTCCCGGCAGACATTCGTTCGCCAGACGCCTCCACCCTACTACCGGTGAGTTTTACTTTCTTTATTTTCTTTTTTTCCAGGTTCAGTTCCAATATACATGCATCCTCTATATAATTGACCGCAGATTGTGGTAAAATACCGATTTTCACTTAAGGGTCCGCTTAACCTGACGATGCATTTTTTGCCGCCCATAAGATTAACATTGCGAGCCGTGATTCATTTTCAAGGTTTACCCTTGGTTGGAAAGACATAAAATTTCGCCTGTACCTAGCCCTGACAATGTTGTAGGTCGTCATCAAAGCAGATTTCCCAATTTCTCATTGGTTTCTTTTATTGCAACTGTTTTGCAAATGCTAGCATCGCATACCTCAATTTTTTAAGGGGAAAATTTACTGTATCTCGAAAACCAGTAAAAAATTGGGAAATCTGCTTCGATAGCGACCTACAACATTGTTAGGGTTAGGTACAGGCAAAAATTTTGTGTCTTTCCAGCCAAGTATAAACCTTGAAAATGAATCGCCGCTCGCAATGTTAATCTTACGGGCGGCAAAAAATGCATCGTCAGGTTAAGCGGACCGAGTCCTTGCAAGGATGTGCGTACATAAAATATCCTACCCTGGTTGTTATTTTTAGGTACCCTACGCAACGTAGTGTCTCTCTCCATGGTGGATTCGTTCAGAAACCGATCAAGTTACCGAAAAATAATTCGGACGATGCTTTGATAACACACTGTTCAAATGGGAATACAAATAACAACAAGTATTCTTCTGCCAGTCCAGAACCGGAGAAATTTCTCTTTGATGAGGAGTCAGTAGCTAAAGTTTATGCAGGTAAGGTACCTGTTTTCTCTCTTTCCAGTAGTGTAAGAACTTAATCCAGTACCATTTGTTTGTCTATCTGTATTGACAAGTTACTAACTTTTAGTCTGTGCTTTTAGTCTGGTTGGATATTTTTTGTTCTATCTACACAATATTATAGGTACCTAGGTATCTACTTAGCTGTGGAAAATATTACGCAAAGGTCGACTTTTTATTTTATTATTTTCCAATGTTTAGAAGCCTCCCTCTTCAGCTGTGTTTTCATTTTTCAGTTCCTCCCTTTAAAATTCACAAAACATTTTACCTAATTTGTTAATTTCATTTATACCTACCCGCAGAGTCTGAAACTGATACCCCTCACATCGGACTACAACCAGAGCAACCTGGCCCGAAACCTTTGAAACCGATTTTGGTTCGAAGACATAGCTCTCTACCTAACAGTGATCAGGTTCCAGTCAGCTTGTCTGAAATTCTGCTGGAAAAAGGAAGAGGACGCAGTTGCAGTGAGACTAGAAAACCACAGCCAAAAAGGTACCTACAAAAAATGTCTTTCTGTTGTTGTCTCTCCGTCAATCTTGGCTATAATTTTACACCTGAAATAATTTCTATTGGTGCATTTTTCTAGGCCTAGCACTCCAGTCGGAGAACTAGAAAATTCCTCGCAGTTGGGTGACGATGAAATCAGGTATTACATTTCTGAATCTTCTTCATCTGAAGATCTCCTTGACGAAGAGACCGACAAGGAGGTTTATGAAGACTACGTAAACGAAGAATGCCGTTCAGAGCGATATTCCATGGGCAATGGCGTAGCCAACTGTAACGGCAACTCTCAGGTAGGTACCTATTATTTATGTTATTATTATTAGCATTCATTTATTTCGTTCTACGAGCGGTCTTGGGTTGGATAATTCCTCAGTGCCTGTAGGTCCTATACATATAATCCCACAATCTACAGAATCCAGGATAAAGTCTGAGTGCTTCTGGTTTTCCATCTACCTAGTAAGAGAACTTGATAAACTTTGTTTGCGTTGAATTACCAGAACTTTTAACAAGTCTGTCAACTTAATTGAACAAGGGAAATTGAGTTCTTTTGAACAGCACGCAATCTAACAAAGTTGGAAGAGCAAAGAACAAGATATTACGTTTATAATGCATGCATTCGTCTATTTGCTCTATTTGCCTAAAACTCCAAAAGTTATTGACAGTTTGTATAACGTTTTCGTGGAAACAGAATGGTGGAAAAGTAAGGGGTGGTTCGGTAGGTTATATAGGTAAACGTTTGGTTGGTAATGAGAAACCTGAATCCGCAGCCTTGTACCAACGCAATTTTCGACAGCGAGTGAATCTACATATTGAATTTTGTTGTTTCACGTATTTTTCATGAAAAAAGCCTCCCCCCCCTTCGTAGCTTATAGTGCCCTGCCCGAGGGGTTGACCACTCGTTGCGGGAATCTCGTTGGGAATCATTGGAAATCTTTATGAAATCTCAGGGAATCTTGGAATTTTTGGAGTGGTTACCCCTTCGGGGTTCATCTTTCTATGAAAACCGTTGGGAATCTTTGGAAATCTTTATGGAATCTCAGTGGAATCTCAAGGAATCTCTGGAGTGGTTACCCCCCCGACCCTGCCATTGCTCCAGTCCTTATCTACTTATCCTTATCTATACCAAATCCACTGCATAGGTAGCTACATTTTCCTCTACAATCGGAATGGTTTATCGAGGTGGATTTTCGCCTTCTTTCTATAGGTTGTTGAAGTCACTTCTTCCACAAGAACTTCCAATACTTCGTATAACCATACGAACAATGACAATGAGGGGCTGGACCACCTGAGGGCTCTGCTACCTCGCATCAAGCAAGAAGCCAAAGAGTGGGAAATCAAGGCTGACGCTCTCGAAATAGAACTTCTTTCTTTGAAGAGGGAACTAAAGAAGAAGGATCAGGAAAATGGGAATTTGCAAAGAGAAGTCCATAAACTCAGGGTGAGTGCTGAATTTAGCTCTTGTGAGGTCGCGATAGCCTGCAGACCTTAACCTTCGTTCTACAAAAAGAAAGTAGGTCAAAATTTGCAAAAACGTGTTTTAAGTGGCCTGGTTAGATAAGGCGAGAAACAGGGTGCGGTATGGTAGGTAAGCAGTAGTATTGGTGGAGGTCAGTTGGTGAACCTATCGACGGGTCACCCTATACATTGGGCCAGTCACGCAACCCTCCTCAACTTCCGGGTAAGGGGGGAGATTAGAATAAGTAATTGTCCGATGAAGGTCCCCTTTCACCAGGTCATGATAGGAGCAAAAATGAAATATAGATTGATCATGCGTCGATATTTTCTTTAGGCGTACCTACTATGATCGATTTCCCAATGAATTTTCCGATCACTGATTTACGATATCTCCACAGTTCACATGACAAACACATCGGAAACCAGAGGGGTTTTTTCTTTTGCTATACTGACCTGATAATAATAATAATAATAAACGTGTATTGTATTCGTTTACATTTTCATTTAGTATTAACCCATAGCATATATACAATACTGTATACTAAGTAGGTATACTGTATTCATTGCCACTAAAGTAAATACAGTCAAGATATTATCTACTGAATGCAGTTTCAGCTTCAGTAATATGATATTGACGAGCCCAATATAGATACCTACCTCATTTAGCAAATGCCTTATTCTAATAGGTAATAAAACCTTCTTTTTTCGACAGAGTGTTCTTCAGCAGGCGACGAGCTTCCCCGAAGGAGATCTGCTCACAAGTCTGCAGGACTCGCATGGTATGCCTGGACAATGCCAACCCATCATTGCAACCCCCAACACTAACAAGAAGCAGGGTGTCTCCGGCGAATCTTCAGATCACGGCAAGAACCTCGATCAGATTCAGATACAGCGATTTGAAAAAGATTTTAGGTACAGTATAAGTGCCTAACAACCTTATTTACCTACCCACATTGAGGGGCTGCTTACTTTCCTAAACTAAGATGTGATTTCATGTCGACCTTCCTCCGACTATGTGGGTACCTTAATTTGTACCAACATATAGGTACAATGCTGTATGCTATTCTGTTTAACGTTAAGTAGATAGGTATATTGTATTTAAGAACAAATAGATATAAAGAAAGAGAATTGTATTAAGGCTGGGAAAGGTCGGCTGTTGCAGGCTACTTCACTGCGCAGTGGCGCGTTTATATGTAGAGACTCTTATCAGCGTAACGTATCTCTGGTGTTGAAAACAATACTCCCGCCTCTCGCAGAAGTTGTAAAAACACATGATAAGTATAGCAGAGCTTCCTTACGACCTACATTTGCTATCTGGAATTGCTAACAATGGTATTCTTATTTCAGGTCGAAGCAGCTGATCAAAGATGCAATTATGGAAAACGATTTTCTGAAAAATCTAGACTCAAGCCAACTTCGGGAAATTGTGGAATCCATGTTCCCGAAAGATTTCCCGCGGGGGAGCTATGTCATTAAGGAGGGGGACGCAGGTTAGTTTACCAGCCGCAACCCAAATATTTTCTTCTCTATTTTTTCATGAGTGTTCGCAACATCTCTCACAGCTCACTAAACTTTTATCAGTTTTCTAGTAATATTTTGTCTTTTTCTTGCTCAGGTTCCCACCTCTACGTTTCTGCAGAAGGAGAGTTAGAAGTAATAAAGGAGAACAAGGTGTTGGGGAGGATGGGACCTAGGAAAGCGTTCGGGGAGTTGGCCATCCTATACAACTGCAGAAGGACTGCTTCAATCAGAGGTAAAAGAGAACCTTGGTACACAAATGGATACGAGATAAGAAAAATTTACCGTGATAGGATGATGCAATTATTTTAGAACTGGAGAAAAAAATTTTTCCCTTTCATTTTTTAGGGGCTGTATAAACTAACTGCATGATCGTAATTTGATGAGTTTCGAGCTCCCTTAACCGGTTAACCTTGTTTTCCAGTTGTGGCTGACGCAAAAGTTTGGGTTCTGGACCGCCGAGTGTTCCAGCAGATCATGATGCGCACAGGACTCCAGAGACTTCAAGACAATGTCAACTTCCTCCGGTCCATCCCTCTACTTCACAAACTTAACATAGACGTCCTATCCAAGATCTCTGATGTCCTTGAAGTGGTACGTAGAAATGAAGTAGAGGTGAAGTTTGAAACTTGTACCTAAAATACGCTACCTGACGTTGCAGGGGTGTAGTAGATTGTTAGGAAGTCCAACTCTCAGGTTAGACCTTTCTACATTTCTGTTTTTTTTTCTTTCAGGAATTTTACCCATCGGAAGCGCACATCATACGGCAAGGAGCCAACGGTGATACTTTCTTCATAATTCGGCAAGGGTGTGTTAAAGTGACGCAGCGTGTGCCTGGCCGGAGGGAGGAGGAAGAAATTCGGGTCCTGACCAAGGGGGATTATTTTGGGGAGCAGGCTCTCCTCAAAGAAGATATCCGCACAGCCAATGTGATTGCCCTTAGCCCTGGGGTAGAATGCCTAACCCTGGACCGAGAGTGAGTCAAATCAATAAACGTAGGGTAGGTAGAGTAGGGGGCTATCTTGGAATATGCTCAGAAAATAAAATAATCTATTTTTCTAGTTCCTTCATCCAATTGATTGGGGATCTATCTGAACTCCATGAAAAAGATTATGGTGACGAAAATCGTGGCCTTTCCAGACCATCCAGTGCTGTCAGCCTTCTAGAAAGAGACGGTAAGATATTTCTCACAAATGACGACATACTGCAGCTCACCGACCAGAAAACCCTCTACATAACTATCTAATATTGTTTGGTTTTAGAGTACAATTACATCCGGCTGGACGACTTGGATGTAGTAGCTACATTGGGAGTGGGCGGCTTTGGAAGGGTGGAATTGGTTCAGTATATTTATGACAGAAGTCTGACGTTTGCTCTCAAGTGTCTCAAGAAGCAGCACATCGTCGATACCCAACAACAAGAGCATGTCTACAGCGAAAAAAATATTATGCAGGCCTGCAACTGTAATTTCATATGCAGGTATGTGCGGAGAGTTTTTGTACCTGATACATAAAATAAACTAGTAGTAGCAGGCTGATATAGTATCTACAAGTAGTCGATATGATTATGTTTAAAATTCTTTCACTACTGTAGATACACACGATATACCTACTATTAAAGCCCTTTCTACAGGATCTATACATGAGGTTGCCCGAAAAAAGGTTACTCACTTTAACCTGTAATTAAATTATGTAATGCTGCTGTCTTGTGTGAATGTTGAAAGTTTGAATAGGGTCTCCCGGTGACCAATCAGAGAGCTCGCTTGCAGGACAAGACGTCACCGTGATTCTGACCTGCTATTGTGACCTACCGATTTACCTAATAAGTGGTGGTATTTTTTCAGGCTGTACAAAACGTTTCGGGACTCAAAATATGTGTATATGATGCTGGAGGCATGTCTTGGTGGCGAAGTCTGGACCATTCTCCGAGATCGGGGCTGTTTTGACGACAACACAACCAAATTCGTGACAGCGTGTGTTCTTGAAGCATTTGAGTATCTCCATGCTCGAGGGATTATTTATCGGGATTTGAAGCCAGAGAACCTCCTTCTTGATAATCACGGCTACGTCAAATTGGTGGGTTATGAAACTGCAAAAGATTTATTTAGTGCATTGTTGATAAGAAAGACTTCCCTAGCTGATAAGGAATGGAGCGTACCAAAACAGTTTTTCAGGAAGCAAAATTCCTGCTTCTGGATAGTTCACTCCAGCTTTAGTCGAATACGACAGTCTCAGCTGAAATTTATCAGCATAGGGGTTAGTGTGACTGTCTGTAACATTTCTTTACGTTCTTAGGTGGATTTTGGTTTCTCCAAACGCCTTGGATTCAGTTCAAAAACGTGGACTTTTTGTGGAACGCCGGAGTACGTGGCCCCTGAGATCATTCTCAACAAGGGCCATGACCGAGCTGTGGACTACTGGAGTCTAGGAGTGCTCATGCATGAACTTCTCACTGGAACGTAAGTGTTTATTACGAAAAGGTCCCTCTAAGGGCAAAGGGCACCTTAGGTACGTAACTTGCTGTTGATTGAAATGACTTGGAATCCGATGATTTTAGACCGCCGTTCACAGCGTCAGACCCAATGAAGACTTACAACATTATCTTGAAAGGAATAGACATGGTGGACTTTCCCAAACATATCACTAGAGCCGCTCAAAGTTTGATCAAAAGGCTCTGTAGAGATTCCCCTTCAGAGCGGCTGGGCTACCAGAGATCTGGCATTCAGGATATTAAAAAACACAAGTAAGTTCTCTCACCTACACTTTTTGTCAGTTATCTACCTTTGTCTAAGTAGGTACCTACTTCTTGCACGTAGGTTGGTGGGATGGTTACCCTGTTTCTCTAAAATATCCCATGTGATCCATTGTAGCCTAGAGGTAGGTACCTACCTGATTCTCGTACTGTTTTCAGATGGTTCCAAGGCTTCCACTGGGATGGTCTGAAGCAAAGGGCTTTAGTGGCTCCAATCATTCCTCAAGTTCGGGGGCCTGTCGACACCACTAACTTCGACTGCTATCCGAAAGACCTTGATCTTCCTGCAGACGAATTCAGCAACTGGGATGCTGACTTCTGAACAGCAGTACTTTATTCCCAGCCGGGTGCTCTAGTCTTTAGACAGTTTAGGCAGACCCACGATTGTTTCTTTCGAAAGATACTAATGAGCTTGTATGGAGTTGTTTTTCATCTATGAACATGTGAAATTCACCTGTATCGAAGCTGCGAAGAATTATTACAGCTGCCCTATGAGCTCTGAAAAATTGGAATATTATACCTACGATTGTATCGTTACGCATTTTAGTCGAAACTAATGATATCACTGTATTAGTCAATTTTATATGTAGTTTCCATCGGATACATACCTACCTACGCAATGTCACTGAAGGATAATTTTACTATCCTTTTCATTACTTACTTATTCCAGAATTTCTTACCTTCATACAATAAGATTTTGCTTGATTTATATCGTTAAAAGATTGTAATGCTTTTAATAATGCATTTATTACTGAAATATTTTGAACGAAATGTCACCTTCATTGTGGGAAATGTTTTCAGATGATTTTTTGTTTTGATTTTATGTTTCGATCACCTTTTTTTCTACTAAGCTTTTCTTTACTTTATTGATGGAAAGTGCTGCGATTAGGTTTTAGGTTTTTCATAAAAATTTTTGTGAAAACTCGAAAAGTTTCAAACTATTACGTTTTGGCGGGAAAATAATAGAATATAATTTTTTCCGTAATTTTGAGGTAACTTTGCAACAGTTGTGTATAAAATAATGTTTTTTATTTAAAATACTTAAAAAATATTAAAAATTTAAACAAAAACTGTTTTTAAGAGTAAAATTTAGAATAACACTTTATTTCACATTTATGATATCTGTGGTAAAATATTGTAAACAAAAAAGTGTCAAATTTTCTTGGTGCCCGCATCAAATGTAAAAAAAATAGAAGCTTTAAATGATTTTCAGCGGTTAAAATGTGATAGTGCAGTAAAATGAATACAGAGGAGTTGTTAAAAGCCCTAGAAGAGAAAATATCTGGCACCGGAAAGGTGCTTATTGTATCCTTTGTCCCCTGCAGCTTACAAGAAAATCAATGTTTCTAGAAACCGTCCAAATCAAGTAAATAGGTAGATGAACTGTTTTTAGGCGTAGGTCACAGTGAACGGTAGGTTATATCTCAAGGAATAAGTACTTTTTATGGCTAACGGCCAAAATTGGGGAGGTAGCGTATGATGTCATGTGAGAAGAATTTTATGCAAATTTTGACCGCTTGTGGCTAGCGTTTTAGACAGGTTAAGTATTTGGTATCAAGATCTGTGGCTAAATGTAAGAATGGGAATTCTAGAAGTTCCCCTGAACGTCAAGGTCCATGGTGGCGTCAAATCCCGCTTACTTTTGACGTACTTGTGCGCTTGAAGGTGGAAGGTCTTTATTGTTTCGCGTCACTGGGAGACCGCTACAAATTCAAACCGAGACTACGTAAGGAGTATTATTTAAAGTCCTTTATCTGCTCAGCCTTGGTATTGTACATAGGCACCTAATACTCCCCGCTAATTTCAGATGACGCAGGTTCCTTGCCTACTTTAGGGTACTTCTTTGACGTCATTCACGGTGAGACATATTAGAATCGAACTGCTTTAACTCGGGTAGGTTGCTTTCCGTTCTCTTCCAAGTATTCAGCTGTTTCCCGGGGAAATTTTTTGTTCTTTTCCTTACATGAACAAATTCAGGCTCACTGTGGGATACTGGTGATAGCAGGGGGTCGTTCTGCCTGTGCTTTGGCGCTAGTACAACGAGAGCGAGGATTCAACACAGAGCACGCCGTTTTCATTTTCTCATCTGAGAGCAGCGAACTCCAGCTGTCCGACCTTAGTTGTGACCAAGTGCTACCGGTCGACTCCGGCTTCGTTTGCGACTTTGGTAAGTCAAGATTTTATTTAAACTGACTTCAATGGTCTTAAACATCAGAACATATTGAGGCTAAGTTGTGAAGTTCCTTCGGTACAGCCACTGGACACTTCATTGTCATATGAGAAAACTAAGCGTTTCCACATGAGACATCGACTGGCGATTTTGTAATGAGGGGTAGGCGAACAGGGATGCGTGTTGTATGTAGGCCTGTCACAACCAATAAGAAGTGCATGTAAAGGTTTAAAAAAAATGTACTTGTAAAATTGGAAGTGAAAATTTAAAAAAAAATTGCACGTTCAAATGTGAAATAAAATGCACGTGCAAATTTTAGAGAATAATGCACGTGGAAGTTTTTAGAAAAATCCATGTGCAAATTTTACAAAAAATGCACGTGAAAGTTTTTAGAAAAAATGCACCTGTAAATTTTAAAAATTGCACTTACCAATTTTAGAAATATGCAAGTACCTACTTATAACCTTAAAAAAGTGTACCTGCAAATTTTAAAAAGGTACACATGAGAATTGAGAAAATGATAGGCTGGAGCGAAGAGATAGACACGTGGTCCACCCTCCTTTGCGCAAGGACGGCAGCGCCGCGCGCCGGCTGAGCGGCAGGCAGTGAGCGCGCGGTCTGAGCGCCAGTATCTCGCCCGCTCTCGACCGCGCCGGTCATTCTTCTCGGGCTCAAATTTAGTTTTTAAGTGTTTCTGATATAATTGACTATGACTCCTGTGTGAGCAATGTGCCAGTGTCTTTTATGAGATTATTTGAGTGGTCCGAAATTTTATTTCCCCCTTTCCGGTGTTCCACTTTGAAATTTTTTCTTTCGCCTTCTCATGGAGCCTTTCTTCCTCGGCCGGCTTTTTCTGGAATTTCCCGAATTTTCTTTTGTTGCGATAACATAACCTGAAGGTAAGGTCTGGGTGATATGATGTGATGGCTTTATGAACTGAAGTAGATACCTATACTGGTCTAGGCCGTACCCAGGGGGGGTACCCCGCCCCCCCCCCCCCCGAAATTTACACGGATTTACACTAGAGAGAATTAAGTTTAAGTTCGCTTAAAAATGTCATGCTACCTAAACACACCCCCCCCCCCCCCCCGAAATATGTGCCTAGGTAGGTACGGCCTTGCTACTGGTGTTGGAACTGAGTTTTCTTTGTTAGAAGCGGCGCGGGTTGAGCCATAATTTTCGGAAAATAATATCGGCTTATGATTTACCAGGTGCTTCCATGCACAGCATGGAACAGCACCAGCAGTTTTTGAGAATATTCGGGATTATGTGGACCCACCTGTGACTTGACGTTCTGTTACAAAAGCGCTGGGTTATCCTTTGACGTCACTTTTTGTTTATCTTGAATTCGCGTGGGCCTACCACAAATATTGATGATCGGTGATAAGTCTATATGAACGGGTTGAGATTAAGCCAAGGAGGTTTAATAACCAAAATGGAGGGGGTACCGGGGTGCCTCTGGGAAATCGGAAATGAAGGGCTGCCGGTATAAAGTAATAACGATACGCTCAGCTTTTTATTTCGTATTATTTGGGTATCTTAAAACCTACAGGTTGATTGGGAGTGAGGTAAATCAATGAATCAGGCCATTCTTCATCGTTGCCAAATGAAGCAACCTCTGATATTAAGGGTCCGCTTAACCTGACGATGCTTTTTTTGCCGCCCATAAGATTAACATTGCGAGCGGCGATTCATTTTCAAGGTTTACCCTTGGTTGGAAAGACACAAAATTTTGCCTATAGGCAATATTGCCCTAACAATGTTGTAGGTCGTCATCGAAGCAGATTTCCCAATTTCTTACTGGTTTCTTTTATTGCAATTGTTTTGCAAATGCTAGCATCGCATACCTCAATTTTTTAAGAGAAAAATTTGCTGCATCTCGAAAACCAGTAAAAAATTGGGAAATCTGCTTCGATGACGACCTACAACATTGTTAGGGCTAGGTATAGGCAAAATTTTGTGTCTTTCCAACCAAGGGTAAATCTTGAAAATTGATCGCCGCTCGCAATGTTAATCTTATGGGCGGCAAAAAATGCATCGTCAGGTATAGCGGACCCTTAAACGCTCTGTGGTTTTCCTCGTACTATTTTTTCCTAAAAAATAAATTTTGGTTAAATTTGCGATGCTCCCTCTACCTATGTATTGGCAGCTCGTAGGCAAGAGACACGGTTTCCCAGTTCCGCACCGATGTCATTTTACGCTTGCCAGGCTATTTCCTGTGTGTTTCACACACCGTGAAAATTGCATTGTAGAGTGTAGATAGGTACCATCTACCTTTGCTCCTACCTGCCTCTCGGTTCTTTTTATGAATTATTTACCTTTTTCCTTCCTTTCTAGCTAGTGAGACAACAAAGGATTGTTTTCGAAATAGAAACTCGGTTTCCCTCGATCCTGGGGGTCCCCCAACAAAAGTGCACGTGCAAATTTTAAGATACCTACACGATCCAGGAAAATTAAATTTTAGAAATTTCAGAACCTAATTTGACGTTTGTTTCAGTGCCATCAGAAGGGGGTTCGGATGTTCGAGTACAGCTGACGGATGGCGGAGGTTTGGCCGTGGCGCTAGAACTCCCGGCTACTCCCACGACTGACGCGTTCATAGGTGAAATCTATACTGTGGTGGAAAATTCAGACGGACGAGGGAAGAATCAAAGTAGCTGGTCCAGTCGACCCCCGGTGCTCATGACTGACACTACGCCTATTGATCATATGGTATGCATGAATTGTAGATTTTCGTACAATTTTATCTGAGATTGACTGGCAATACGTCTTTGACGTGTGGCTTTTATTTAGGTTTAAGTACAGCCTTCTCATTCTCCACGATTTTTATTTAAACTTGACGCCCTCTCGTTCGGTTCTTAGAAACTGGAGTTTGAGCTAGATTGTCACTTTAACAGAGTTTTATTATTCCCATTGAGAAATCTCATAGCGGCATGAAGGTTGTTGATTGTGTATATGGTCAGTTTATTTATAGTACATATAATTATATAATTTCAGGTACTAAACTCATCAGAAATGGCGCTACAGAGACAAAACATAGCCAAAGGCGGTCAATACTCAATAGCAGCGAGGGAGAAAATGGTAAAACACCACATGGAACTCAAATTCAACGAATATACATATTCTAACAATATCAGGTGAGGTTAGTCAGTGTTCACTGGCGCATTTGCCGCAGATTGTAGATCTTGTTGACATGATTAACATTTTATCCAAGACCTCTCACAGGTTCATGCCTAGTTGCCCACAATTTATTTAGGACTTGAAGTGTTGCAGTTTTTTGTGTGTTAGTGATGAGTCTCACTATCTAATATGACGACTTTACGTTCAAGTATTATTTGTTCAGAATGACACCCTACAGTTGAGCTTATTCTGAGGTTTTTTTAAAAATTGACAATAGTAGGTAGAGCTGGGCTAACTCCGAGACACTGGCCAACCGAAACAAATCCCAACAGCAGATCTCTAAATTCTGTAGGTTGCCTTTTTGAAACACTGTTAACTTCGGGATACCCTACTTAAAATTCAAATAAAATCTTTAGCATGTACAGACCTTGAATCCTACTTTCTTCTAATCAGAAGCTCCGGTTAATTTCTTGTTCCCATTTCAGAGTGTTAATAGCTACATGGAACGTTAATGGGAAATCTGCGACGTGCAGCCTCGTGGACTGGCTCACACTCGATCCTGACCCACCTGACGTCTACGCGATTGGGTTCCAGGAGCTTGACCTCTCCAAGGAAGCATTCCTCTTTAATGACACTCCCAGGGAGGAGGAATGGCTGTGAGTGTTTGATCCAAAATCAGTTGCCTAAATTACGAGAAAGATGGTTTTCTCCAAAACCAGTTACTAGAACTAAACCATACCAGCTCCAATTCACTATAGGGTTAAGAGGACGCTATACCTGACGATGCATTTTTTGCCGCCCATAAGATTAACATTGCGAGCGGCGATTCATTTTCAAGGTTTACCCTTGGTTGGAAAGACACAAAATTTTGCCTGTACCTAGCCCTTACAATGTTCTAGGGAGTGTTCGAAGCAGATTTCCCAATTTCTCACTGGTTTCTTTTATTGCAACTGTTTTGCAAATGCTAGCATCGCATACCTCAAGAAAAGTGCTGTATCTCGAAAACCAGTAAAAAAAAATCCCTTTCGGCAGCCCCGAAAGGCGTAGGTAGATTTCGAAGATTACTTCCATCCACTAAAAGCAGTCTAAAATCATTGAGGAAGACGGTTAAGAAGATTTCCAGTTGACCCAAATGCATTCTCAACAATAACAACGGAGGAATTGAGTTTTGAAATTTCACCCCCCCCCCCCCCCCCTTTAACGAGAAAATGAAAGTGATTTTACAAAAAACTTTTTCAGACAAAAGTTGTAGATATTATTAATAGAAACTCATAGCAAAAAGAATAAACTCAATATCTCACCAAATAAGTGAGTTATGACGTTTTGAAAATTCAACCCCCCACCCCCCTCCCTTAACAAGAAAATGAAAGTGATTTTACAAAAAACTTTTTCAGACAAAAGTTGTAGATATTATTAATAGAAACTCAAAGCAAAAAGATAAAACTCAATATCTCACCAAATAAGTGAGTTATGACGTTTTGAAAATTCAACCCCCCACCCCCTGCCTAAACGGTGCGTCGGACGAAAAACTTTTTCAGACAAAAGTTGTAGGTAATATTGAGGCAAATACATTACAAAACAAAAGAACTCGATAACACCCCTAGGACACAAGTTATGAATTTTTTTGTGCGCAAAACCCTCTTTTTCCACCCCTATTCAACCATTAAGGGTGGGATCAAAAAACGTTACAAAGAAAAGTTGTAGGTAGTACTGTTAGACGACCCTCAGACAAATTTTCGTTTCATTAGTTGCAATATTAAGGGAGTTATGGACAAAAAACCATATTTCGAAAAAGTCCCCCCATTTCCCCCCCCCCCCCCCCTTGGTCCGATTTCCCCCATTAACGAACTCGACCGAGATTTTAGTCCCTTATATTTTATTAAATAGTCAAAACCAATTATTTTTCAAAAATACGGCTGCTAGCGTGTTCACAAGGAAGTGAAAATGATATATATATATATATATAGGCTATGTTAGCAAACCAGTTTAATATTTTTACAGATTTTTATTGACAAAAATAACTAGTTCCTGACGTTAAAAAGACTTATGAACTATGTAATATTTCAGAACAAAATAAATATCCAACAGTTACCCCAGAAAATGAACATAAAAAATCAAGAAACAGCATTGTGTAGAAATTAACCACTTGTATGTCTTACCATTTTTTGGTGATTTTATTTTCAGGAGGGCTGTGACGAATGCCTTGTCTACGCGTAAGGTGCCCTATACCAAAGTGAGCCTAGTCAGGCTTGTTGGGATGATGCTTATAGTTTTTGTGAAAGAGTCGCATATCAAAAGCGTAAAGAATGTCGCCAGCGAAACTGTGGGCACTGGAATAATGGGGAAAATGGTACGTACCGCTTTCTTTTCATTGCTATTAAAGTATGGTATTCAGAGGTTCGCCGGTGTATTGGAAGTTAGTTCGCCTGTTCAGCAGCACGGATGCCCACCAGGTCCTTGCACTTTTAAATTACAAAAAAAAGAGCAAGTTAATTATAAGATTTATGAGTTAAGGTTGACTACACCTACTTGGTTCGCAATGCTACGTACTTCAAGCCCTACTCCGAAGTTACAGGGCGAGTGAAAAGTGTTTATAGGGGGATGTAAACCTGAGACTCTTTGTCATGAGGTAGTGTTGTATTTTTTCATGAAATGGAGTTAAAGCCCACAGGAGCGGTTATAAACAGTCAACTACCAGTCCACATGTTTTTTTGACAGATCGCGAAAACACAACACTACCTCACGCGAAATATTTTTTTGGAACGTTTCGGACTAAAACAGTATGATTTTATCGTCACATATAGTAGAAAAGCTTGATAAATGTTCGTAATATTTACCGCCGCCATATTACATGTTGACAATTTTTATTTCACTTACGGAAGTGGGTAATTGCAACACCATTTCTCTACTTTTTCTCTTGTAAAAGCTAAACATAGTGTCCTACTTTCACTCGTTTGTTTCGCGTTCAAATAGCACACTATGTTTAGCTTTTAGAGTATACACAACCAATACGATATTGCAATTACCAGTCTCCGGCGGTACTAATATGTAAACATTAGTTTTGTCGAATATTTACTTCCGCACAGTGGTTTTGGTGGAGTTCGTCGAGAATGTATATTCAGCCTTAATCCTCGTTCATTATTATCTTATTTCACTGGATTCAGCTTACGAGCATGAAAGTTTGGAACCTCCCGTATCCCGTGTAAACCCTGAGAAAGTATTCTGCCCTTAATTTTGAAATAATCTTAATTTCAGGGTAACAAAGGTGGCGTGGGGGTTCGGCTAGATTTCCACTCCACGTCCATGTGTTTCGTGAATTCTCATTTGGCCGCTCATGTTGAAGAGTTTGAACGAAGAAATCAGGACTACAACGATATCACTGCCCGCATGATATTTACAACACCTTCTCGCCGCTACACCATCAAAGACCATGAGTACGTAAGCTTAGAATAGCAAGCAGTCAACATTGTAGTTTCCAGCTATGGTTATAAAAACAAAACAATATGTTATGGAAGTTTTTGTTTATTATTTCATATAAATTACCATCAAAACACTCAAAGCTAACTTAATAATAAAAGAAACCAAATAAAATAAGCAGTTTTGTACTTTTATCAATACTCGATTGATCCCGGTAACTGCACTTCAATTTTTATAGTTCGTTAATGTTCGTTCTCCTGTAAAAGCTTAAGATGGTATGCCATTTTTTTAATTATTTTGAATAGCACACTATGTTAAGCTTTTAGAGCAACCACGGCCATCGGCTGTCGGGCACTTACCAGTATCTACAAACAGGATGACTGTGAAGCCACTGACCTTGATTTCTTCTTTCAGTCAAGTGTTCTGGCTTGGGGACCTGAACTACCGGGTGACGGAGTTGGAGCCCAAAGACGTAAAGTACCTTCTGCAGCATAACCATTACAAGCCAGTCCTTGTGAAAGACCAGCTCAACATGCAGAAAGAGAAGAGAAAAGTGTTCGATGGTTATACAGAAGGGGAAATCAACTTTCAGCCCACGTACAAATATGATACTGGAACGGACAACTGGGATTCCAGGTTCGTTGTACTAAATGTCTGACCATCTTAAGGGGGTTGGAAAGTTACTGAGGCAGGAAAGCTACTCTTGTGCTGTTTCTCTCATTAGCCGTTACCAATGCAGAAATAAAACATTTCTCCACCTGCTGGATGCTGGATGCTGCTGGAAGTTGGAGCTACTTTTCTCAGTTGTTTGTTACGTCTTGTATATATTATCTTGGGATCTCTGAAGGAAAACTGAATAATAAAAAATGTAACAAAGCAGATTTAAAGATGAACGAGGCATTTGGGTAATCAATTCTTATAATCTAAATTCCATTTTTTTCTAATTTAAAATGATATTGCAGTGAGAAGAACCGCGCGCCGGCCTGGTGTGATCGAATTCTGTGGAAGGGTGAAGGCATTAATCAAATCAACTACCGCAGCCACCCCAGCTTAAGGATCAGCGACCACAAACCTGTTTCTTCTCTCTTTACCTCAGAGGTGAGTAAACTAGGTTTTCATTTATTTACAGTTAGTTCTGTCCTTCCGACAGGAACTCGTATAAAAAACCCTGTAAGCTATGCACCATTGCAATAGTGTAGTAAAAAGAAAGGCTGAAAGGAATTTTCACAGCTGAAACTCATGTAATAGAATCAGATTGTTCTTATTAAAGCATCAGGCGCTCATGTATCGCTATCTTCCGTGTTCGTTTTCAACAGTGAAAATAATGTTAAAAATCTGACTCTGGACTCAATGCCATTTTTGCATCACCTATAAGTAGACATTTTTTCATAACTCCTATTAGCTTTTATTCAGTTCCTGTACAGTGTACAGTAATAACAACATTTTTGACACTGTATTTATATCTGTGAAGGACTGCCTGGGTTATTTCGTCCCTAAAGGTCATAACTCACTTTTCAGGTGCGAATAGTTGATGAATCAAAACAGCGGAAGGTTCAAGAAGACGTGATCAAATACCTGGACAAGCTGGAGAACGAATTCCTGCCTCAAGTCATGGTCGACACCAATGAAATCTTATTCGAAACCGTCCGATACCTGGAGCCCGTGTGCCAGGAGCTCATCATTGCCAACACTGGTCAAGTGCCCGCTCAGTTTGAGTTCATCAACAAATTAGATGACGCCACGTTCTGTAAACCTTGGCTTCATGTCGAGCCATACGAGGGCCTCATTCCTCCAGGTAACCATTTTGCCTGTCCCTTCAGTGAGGAAGCTATTGGGCATTTATTTATTCAGAAATATGATGTTTTTAACGTCAGAAACTAGTAACAGAAGTTACTCGATCGTAACATTAACCTTAAGTTTACTAGTTTAAGGCTGATTGTCACCACTTTTCGGTAGTGTCTTTTAACGAAAGGATTTAACGAACGGATTTAAGTTATCGTATGTTTAGCTTACGACAAATGCCTTGCGCTTGCACTTGTTTCTCTGCGATACGATAACGTAAATCCGTTTGTTAAATCCTCTCGTTATAGACACTATCGGAAAGTGGTGAAATTCAGCCTAAGTGTTTAAAAGGCAATATATTTCATAACAAATAAATGGCCAACTGTTTCCACAGATGATTGACTCCAAAAGCCATTCTGGTGCCACTTTAAAAAAACCTGAGATCTGTGGTCTGTATCATCACTGTTTACTTGGTAATGATTTTCTGGAAAAAAACCCCTTTTGCACTTTACGTGTAATTTTTATTTTCGAAAAATCATCGTAAAATTACTAGTGATGAATGAGATCTTCAGCAAGTAAGTAAAGAAAGATTTACTGAAACGGCTAAAAAATTAATAAATGTCCACGTTATGCCTTTGTCTTTAACGGACCCCGGTTTCTCACGATACAAAAATTTCATATTTCAGGTGACAAATGTGACATCAAGTTGGAAGTTTTCGTTGACAAGCGAACAGCGTGTAAATTCAACTCCGGGGAGGATAAACTGTACGATATTCTGGTTCTTCACTTGGCTGGAGGAAAGGATATCTTCGTTACCGTGACTGGAACGTACGAGCGGTCATGTTTTGGAAGCTCCATTGAGGCTTTAGTCCACGTCTCGGTGCCCATAAGGGAAATACCGATTGGCAGGCTCATACAGCTGGTAAGTTGCCTTTTATTCTTAGTAGAATGGAAATCAGGACAAAACTAATGTTTACATTTTAGTACAACCGGAGACTGGTAATTGCAATATCGTATTGACTGTGTCTACGCTAAATGGTTCGGGAGCTCGTGGGGACAAACATGCGTGAAGGGCTTGACAATTTTCACCCTCCCAGCGGGATGCGGATTTGGTCCAGTTGTTCAAAAACCGTTTTCTTGCTTTTGGGGTCTGGGGCTTTTAGCCCCCAGAATTTTTTCAAAAATCAAAAAAGGGCCTTTTTTCTCGGGAGGGGCTTGATGGGTTTAAGTGATGAGAAATGGTGCGCAGTAACCCCCAGTCACTAGAAACACCAAAGCAAGAAGGTTTGTCCGGGGCTTTCCCCAAACAAGAAAGGTTCCAAAATCTCAAAAAGGGCCAAAAAAATCGGGAAAAGCTTGATGAAAAATTCCTTCACCGGGAGGTTCCCCATGATGGCCCGAGTCCAAAAAGCACTTTCTTGGTGTTGGGGCCCGGGGCTTACCCCTCCCAAGAAAGCCGTTTTTGGAAAATTTTCGATTTTCCACCTGAAAAGAGTTAAAAGATTGATGGACAAAATCGGTCGCAAATGGTGCGGAGTAACCCCCATACACTAGAAACACCAAAGCAAGAAGGTTTGTCTGGGGCTTTCCCCCAACAAGAAAGGTTCCAAAATCTCAAAAAGGGCCAAAAAAATCGGGAAAAGCTTGATGAAAAATTCCTTCACTAGGAGGTTTCCCATGATCGCCCGAGTCCAAAAAACACTTTCTTGCTGTTGGGGTCCGGGGCTTTCCCCTCCCAAGAAAGCCTTTTTTGGAAAATTTATTTATTATTTTTGTCAATTTTTTTAAAAGTAAATCTCACGATTTCATATGGGTGACTGATAATAGTCACAGTTTGTACAGCCTAGCCATATCCACGGGGGGGGGGGGGGGGGGGGGAGGGGTTATTCCCTCCATGAACGGATAATTAACATGGTAATGCCAACGTGCAAACTGCAAGAGGTAACAGTAGTCTGCGGGTTATTTGCGAGGATGTGCTCTCTTGCCATTGAAAAGAAGTTGGACCTTGAATCGGTTTTAGAACACTCTTTGACGCCTTTACCTCTTTCACTTGCGAGTATTGATGGCACTATGGCAAAAACTAACAAGGCAGCACTTGTGGAACGCTTGGAAAAGTTTCATGCTAATGCTGAACCTCCTTCGTATTGTGACGTTGATGTTGTAGACGGTATGGTTTTCCTTCATTCCCTTCCCACAAGGAACTTGCCAGAAACCTTCGGCGAACTGGCCATCGACTATATCATACAAGGTCCGCATCAGAAGGCCCCCCGGGATCTTCAAAAAGCACTCCGAAATTCGAATTTAAAAAAATCGTTGGTCAACTATCTTGCGGAGGAGTGGAAGAAAGAGGAAAACCAGAAACTATTAGGCACGAAAATAGTTTACTTTACTCAGTAACAATAATGGTGCAGAAAACCAGGAAGTTTCTGAAATGAGGTGTGACCATGAAGAAGCCGACTCAAGGTTATTTCTTCATTGCTACCAAATATCTCAGTCGATGTCCCTCAAAAAGGACCTCCATTTTATGGTAAAAACAAACGACACCGATGTTGTCATAATCTTCATTATAAATATCGATCCTTCACGACACCAGTATTGGGTAGAATTCGGAACGGGTAGTAAAAAAAGAGTTCTGGACATCACCGGACTGGCGAAGAAACTGGGACTTAAAGTGAGCAAGGCCTTGGTTGGTTTTCATGCCTACACAGGGTGTGACGCAACAGCGGCATTTGTTGGAAAGGGGAAAGTACGGCCATACTCCCTTATGTTAAAAAAGGATGCATACCAGTCTGCATTCGCAGCCTTGGGCACATCAGTGGAGGTATCAAGTGAAACGAAAGACGCCGTAGAAGCCTTTACTTGTGAAATGTATAGCCAAAAATGCAAAAAGGTCAACGAGGCAAGAAAAAACTTATTCACTAAATATGCGAAGCCTGTAGGAGGGAAAGCTCCATTCGCCGCAATTAAAAACATACTACCATCCCAGTTCCCTCCATGCCAGAGCGTATTCTTCAATAAAATTCTGAGGAGTAATTACATTTCACATATCTGGCGGCACCCCCACCTCGACAATCCGAACAGGGAATTGTCCCCTACAGAAAACGGGTGGGAACTGTAAAATGACCGCTTCAGTCCTCAGTGGGACTCGAAGCCTCCAGTTCCACAAGACCTGGAATTTCCCGAAGGAAGTGAGTCGGAAGAGGAGGGCGACGACGTTGAGGATGATTTTTCTGAATCATCTGACGGCTTGGATCATGACTCTGAATAAAAAAAAGTAAGGCACAAAATGCGGTGCTAAATAATAATAAATTACTCAAGCTGTAGAAAGAACGCAGGTTTGTAGAGTTTCTTAAAACACTACTGTAAGGAATCTGTCGCAATGTTGATTTTTCTAATTTTTTTGTCAGTAAAAGTTGCCAGAATGTCCTCAGAAATTTAAGAAACGGCAAGAGCCGTTTTCACACCTACTTAGTCTTAAAAGTAGAACGTCAATTGGGTAAATTGTTGCATTGGTACCCATATCTATGTATGTGATAATGATAACTTTCCGTGATTTTTGTGACAATAAATTAGGAAAGTGCAATGAATTAACAAATATAGAAACTAATCATGTTGATAATTTAAAGGGTAATAACTAAGACTAACTACATACTTACAATATATTTTCACTTGCCTAGATATATAAGAAACCTCCTTTAGCTGAACCTTAACCAATTTTTTGTTTGCGAAGCACGTCGAAATGTGAAGATACACTTGTGGCAATAGGGGAAAGCCCCGGACAAACCTTCTTGCTATGGTGTTTCCAGTGTCTGGGGGTGACTCCGCACCATTTGCGACCGTTTTTGACGATCAACCTTTTCAGGTGGAAAATCAAAACATTTCCAAAAAATGCTTTCTTGGGAGGGGTAAGCCCCGGGCCCCAACAGCAAGAAAGTGTTTTTTGGACTCGGGCCATCATGGGGAACCTCCCGGTGAAGGAATTTTTCATCAAGCTTCTCCCGATTTTTTTGGCCCTTTTTGAGATTTTGGAACCTTTCTTGTTGGGGGAAAGCCCCAGACAAACCTTCTTGCTTTGGTGTTTCTAGTGTATGGGGGTTACTCCGCACCATTTGCGACCGATTTTGTCCATCAATCTTTTAACTCTTTTCAGGTGGAAAATCGAAAATTTTCCAAAAACGGCTTTCTTGGGAGGGGTAAGCCCCGGGCCCCAACACCAAGAAAGTGCTTTTTGGACTCGGGCCATCATGGGGAACCTCCCGGTGAAGGAATTTTTCATCAAGCTTTTCCCGATTTTTTTGGCCCTTTTTGAGATTTTGGAACCTTTCTTGTTTGGGGAAAGCCCCGGACAAACCTTCTTGCTTTGGTGTTTCTAGTGACTGGGGGTTACTGCGCACCATTTCTCATCACTTAAACCCATCAAGCCCCTCCCGAGAAAAAAGGCCCTTTTTTGCTTTTTGAAAAAATTCTGGGGGCTAAAAGCCCCAGACCCCAACAGCAAGAAAACGGTTTTTGAACAACTGGACCAAATCCGCATCCCGCTGGGAGGGTGAAAATTGTCAAGCCCTTCACGCATGTTTGTCCCCACGAGCTCCCGAACCAAAAAGCTAAACATAGTGTGCTATTTGAACGCGAAACGAACGAGTAAAAGTAGGACACTATGTTTAGCTTTTACAGGAGAAAAGTAGAGAAATGCTGTTGAAATTACCCACTTCCGTAAGTGAAATAAAAATTGCCAAAATGCAACATGGCTACGGTAAATAGTACAAACATTTATCAAGCTTTTCTACTAAATGTGACGATAAAATCATACTGTTTTAGTCCGAATCGTTACAAAAAAATATTTCGCGTGAGGTAGTGTTGTGTTTTCGCAATCTGTCAAAAAACATGTGGGCTGGTAGTTGACTGTTTAAAATCGCTCCTGTGTGCTTATTACTCCATTTCATGCAAAAATACAACACTACCTCACGACAAAGAGTCTCAGGTTTACATCCCCCTATAAACACTTTCCCCTCGCCCTGTAACTTCGGAGTAGGGCTTGAAGTACTTAGCATTGCGAACCAAGTACATGTAGTCGAAAATAGCGAATGTATATTCAGCCTTGCGATACACAATTTATCTTGTCGTTGTTGGACTGGTGGAAGCCAACCTAAACAGGACAACCTTTATAACTTGCAGATTTGGGTCGGTCCTACATACTACCTCTCAGAACCTCTGTTCAAAAACACAGCAGAGCATCTAGGCTAGTCGACAGTATTGAAAAATCACGTGCCGCACTTTTAATATCCCATTGTTTTCAGGAAAGCAGCAAAGAGGCACAGCCAGGACCTGAGCCTTACCCCATTCCGAAAGAAATCTGGTTCCTGGTAGACCACTTGTACCGCCATGGCCTCAAGCAGCAACTGTTCGTCCAGCCCGGGCTTCATTCCGAAATCATCCAGATTCGCAACTGGCTGGACAATGGCTCCAGCGACCCTCTCCGTATCCTTTTCTAAAACTACTCTTGTTTTGCTGGGGGGGCTGGTCAGCAACACATTATAAGCTCATCATTAGTGTGTTTCATACTAAACAAATCGTGTTTTTTGTCTGCGATAAAATGAAAAAAAAAAGTCTTCCTTTTCTGGTGCCACTTGAGAACTGATTGCCCCTTAACTTTACATTCAGCTGGATCAGTGTTCTCTATGGCAGAAGCTCTCCTCTTGCTGCTGGAGTCGACAGCGGAGCCCGTCATTCCATACAACATTCAGCACGTCTGCCTCAACTCTGCCTCGTCTTACCCACAATGCAAACAGGTACGTCTAGTTTGACATTCCCCACATGGCCTGACGTTTCAACACGCCAGTTCAAATAGAGCGCAGTCTCCCGGCAAACGCTCTTACTGGTCTAAAAGAAGGAATGAAGTTGGACGTTAGGTCATTGGGAGCGCCTGCGTACGCCCATTCGAGAGAGAAACATCTTTCTGCAAGGGTGGGCTGCTGGATAAACCCAAGGGCTGAAACGACCATTTCGTTTGCTAGCCAAAGGTTAGAAGAGTATATCCAATGAAATATCTGGTGATGCGCTTACGGACTTACACATGTTAACGAACGGATGGGGAGTTCCATAACGTCGAAAATGCCCGTCAGACAGCAGCATTTGCACCTTTGAAAAAGCCAGTAAAGAGATGCGAGGAAAATATGCGAACAACTAGGCAAGGCAATCATTCGACATGATTATTTCTAATCCAGTTTAATATTGTGACCTCTATTTGATACTTTGCTTGTTTTCAGATCGTGCAGTCGCTTCCGGAGCACAGGCGGAACGTGTTCCTTTACCTCTGCGTGTTCCTCCAGGAGCTGCTGGCCCATGCTGCTGAAAATGACTTGGAGGCTAAGCTGCTGGGTACGTTTCTCATGTTCATTGTTGTTCCCCCCTTATCACTCCATTCAAGCCTCAGATGTACCACCATTTTGTAGGCCCCACTCAATAGGCTGACACTGGTACTATATCGATCACCCTGCATGGTCCTGTTGGTCCACTGTTATCGAACAAGGGTTAGGGGACAGCAGACTGGTATGGGGTGCTTTCGCGGGCTAGAGATGGGCCATGGGGTATTTGAGGCATCACAGTTGGTGGAAGGGTTGCGGGAACCGACCCGAACTAGTAGGTAGCAACAAGCTACCAACTGCTTCCTAAACCCTAATTAGGAGGTCGGTTGGGCAAATCACTAGGGAAAGGGCCGAAGGCATTACACCCATGCAGGAAGACAATATTGCGTACGCCAGGATTCAAACTCCCAACTGATAAGGACAGGGCGGACGCCTTGGCGGCTTGATCGCTTCGATACCGAGAGGTACTCGTGTTACGATAGCTCCGAGGCTAACTGGTGTACCGCCAAATTCCGCATACGTACAGTTTTGGGTCAGGGGGCCGCAAAAAAAGGCTGTGGGTTGGTAAAGATGTACGAGATGTAATGGTATCTGGAGTTAACAGACAAGGTGAAGAAGCAGCCTAAGGCATCCCCGCAGTTTAGGGTTGAAGGTGTTGGCAAAATGGGACACTATTAGTTCGGATTGGTTCGCGCAAACCTTCCACCAACTGTGATGCCTCAAAGGTGTACAAGAAGTTTGGTGAGAGAGAAAGCCGAAGGAGTACAAGGTGGTTGGAACTTGGAACCGTTACACTGGGTTCTGGGCACTTAGAGAGCGGGAACGGAAATAGTACGAGTGTACATGTATGGCTCGGACACACACAGAGGCGCTCGTGTTACGCTAACGTGGAGGCTAACCGGGTTCTGGAGGTGTATTCCCTTTCTCGAACGCCATCAATCCCACCCAACTAACACCTTCAAAATTTATTGTAAGAAGGACTGTTCCCCGTATATTGCATCATGGCGTGCCTTATATTCTTACAATAAATTTTGAAGGTGTTAGTTGAGTGGGTTTGCTGGCGTTCGAGAAAGGGAATACACCTGCAGGTATAGCTCTGAAAGTGGGAACGGGAATAGTACGATATATCTCCGCCCAATTGTCTTCGATGGCAGAAATAAAGAGTACTGGGTTCCTGTGTGCATCCATTTCACCCTCAGTGTTCCTTTCGTGAACGGGACTGTGAAAGGTTTTCTTACGAATTTGAGCCCTTGCTAGTGTGATTCGTAATTGCAAGTAGTGTACTCACCTTTATGTTCTGTTGCAGCAACACTTTTCGGTGGGATATTTCTTCGGGACCCACCGAGCAGAAAAGGTGACAAAAAAGACCGCGCTACTCAGCTCGAATTGGACAAAAAGAAGTGCAACTTTGTCTACCATTTCCTCGTCAACGATCAATCTGACTTCATATTAGGTCGATAGCTTTTACTAGGTTTACGTTTTATGTCCTTGCAATAATGCGTATGCATGCTCGAGGTGAGTACTGATCAACTCAAAAGTATGTTCTGGGTCTTTTTTGCACACCTGATGAAAGTGAATTTCTCTTTGTCACTGTCGGGGATGTGAGGTTGCGCTAACCGTATTTTTTTTTGACTCGGCCAAGATTTCCATGGCAATACTGTGCTTGAAAAGATGGGCGTATCCACACTATCGCAACCCTAGCCTCGTTCAACAGGTATTCTGGGGGAGGGGAAGAATTCCACCTCTGTGCGGACAGTATGCAAAGGTCGCCCCTAAATTTATTGCCGGAATACCTGTCGAATGAGGTTGGATGTGAAGATAATGTCGAACCTTGTCAGTAAAGTGCAACCCCACTTATACCAAATCGTTGCGTCGGTCCAATGTAACAGTGAGCTAAGACAGTTTTTTTTTCAAAAATGTGTTTTCAGCAGATTTGGGACCGTGAAGGTTCACTCTTCAATAATAAATAAAGTTTTTAATTGTAAATAACTCAGTGTAACAGTGAGTTATGTCGTATTGGAGGGCCTAAAATGAACCGAAAACCGTAATTTCACGGATGGTTAGCAAGTAGTAGGTATTACGCATGAAAATAAGTATTGTCGCCGGCCGAAAAGGAGACCAAAATGGCAGATGGCAGCGGAAGGCTCACCACCAGTGCCGATCAGGCTGAGCTAAGCATTGGCTATAAATAGATTCTGCCTGTATTTCGTGTGACGTAGCCTAGTGTGGCTCGCAGCTCAGCCCTCATTGGTACTGATGCCAGGTGGAGGGGGCACCCCCCCCCCCCCCCCCCCCCCCGCTGCCATCCGCCATTTTGGTCTCCTTTTCGTCCGGCGACAATAGTATCACGGGTACTTTGTTTTCCCATTGTGAAGTGAGGCTAAACATATTGGTTGTTATTGATTGCTATCTATAAACATAGCAATATCTCGGAACTACGATTTTCCAACTTAGCTAACTGTTACATTGGACCGACGAAATGTCCAATCACCACCGTTAACCTTTTTTAAAAACTGGGCTGCGCCTTTCAGCTCACTGCCATCCCTTTGTAGCTACACAGCCTAACGTGTAAACTGTGAAACCCCAATGATTCTAGAAATGAAAATGAAAGGAGCACGGCATAGTTGTTGTTAGCCTGCACTAGGAGCAAGAGAGCGGTGGAGCGGGCACTGCATTCCGATATTGGACACCGTTAATGCACCTGTGCAGTTAATAAACCGAAATGCCGAATTCCCATAGCGCCTTCTTATGCACACTCGCTGGTTGGGCTTCCTTGGGCTGAATTTAGCTAATTTTGGAATGGAATTTACCCGAATTTTTCTCTGTAAGTTAAACAAGGTAAGTAAAGTCGGAATCTTATTTCCCTAGCAACGCATGACAGCCTTGTTTAGTTTGCAGAAAAAAATTCAGGTATGTTCCATTCCGAAATTAGCTAAATCCAGCCTTAATCGCGCGTCCCCGTCTCTCCAATTGTTTGCCTGTGCCCTGCGGATTCTCCCGCAGTATCGCCCCAAAGTAAGCACAGGCAAATACGCACCCGGTTAGGCTTGCGATATAGCTTTAAGGCAGCGCCATCCACCGAGTGTGATTATAGAGGGGGCTTAGTGCATGCATGATAATCTAATCTGTTTCGGCAACCTGACATGCGTGGCGTGGAAACCAATGATGATGTGTTGTTTCCTTATCACAACATAAAATTTAATGAACATACAACCTCAACTCACTCAGAATGTAACGTAGAAATAGAAGCAGCGTTTCCGGTGGGATTTCAGTTCTTGGCAAGTTTGATGAAGTGCCATTTGTCAACTGAAAACAAGAAGTGAAGAATTAGGGTAGAACAGTAAATTAACATTGATAGTGTGTGGGTGTGTCAAAATAGAAACTGTCTTGAAATCCGCATTTGTCTGGTTTGAACTGAATAAGAACGTTGTGCTTAGTTCACCTGTCAGGGTGGCTATACGAGAAGCTGCCCACCCTGGACCCTGTCACTCTGCCTTCGTCTTGTAAGAATGATTTCAATTTACAGTGATCTTTCGATGATGTTAGTATGAGAGTGTAAAATAAGACTTACATGACAGCACTGCTCGTTCAATGGCCTCAAAGTTTGGATGCTTGCTTGTCACTACTTACAAAATGCCATTTGGCCACTGAAAGAGACAGGGACTGCGTCAAAAGACTACATGCCGCGTTTTGGAACAAAATGCCCAGAATAAATGTACGACCATTGTTCTGGATCAATCCATTCCAAGTTCACAAAACTCACTGCTCTTGGTTTGCATTACATTAGTTAGGGGTTGGTATGCAAACCTCCCAGTTTCGTCGATACCTTTAGCGGTGATTACTGATTGTTCCTTTCATTTTTTGATCGCTCAATTCGTTCTACCTAGCATTGGCATTACCTGATGCGTCTAGTGGTAACGCTGCTGCAGGCGCTGCCGTCGTTTGCACAGCCTGCTGCGCTTCGGCCAGCGTGATTAGCTTCGGACTCCCAGCGACGGTCACGTTCACGCTAGAAACCGAAAATACCGGGTTAAGAAGACTGACCGCTAAAAAACAATTTATTCTTTAATTGCTTCTATCATCGCTTGGTTACTTTTAACGAGGTAATTATATTTGTCAGAAATTACTCAATCATAAAATGTTAAAATGCGTATTATATTTCAAAGCAAATAAATATCCAAATGTTTCCTCAGAAAACGTCAAGTAAGAGTAAGTAGTGATGGCTAGGAGAAATAGACTTTTGAAACATTTGTTTCTCTTCAAATTATAGGCTAGCGGTTAGTGGCGATATCCATCATGTCACCACTGTCAGTGTGAAATCACCAATATTCGGACTTGCTACGCTTAGGCATGTCTTTCCTGCAAGGAGGTGGGACTTAAGTTGGCTCTCCGTCCACACGAAGTGGAAGATACAGCCTTGAACTAAACTAGTAGTAAAATCACACTCGCCAATAGCAGAGTCATGCCTTCATGTAGTAGTTACTACAATAGTAGTGACTCGTACTTACGTGGAGATGTCGCCTTTGTCCACTTGTTCTTTCACCAGCCCCTTCCAGAACTCGTGGACCTCATCAACAACCTTGACAGCGAATTCTCTCGGCTTCGCCTCACCCCCAAACGCAAACTGGTTTTCCGGTTTCCCGTCGGGAATTTTGTAGATTTTGAACCACTCCACGGTTGCTTTCAGCAGGCCGGGGAAATGGGTTTCGATGTCAGCAACGTCTGAAACAAGGAAACAGTTCCGAATCTTTAAAATGTTATAGAGTGTGAACTGCAGCACGGTAGGTAAGAAAGGGAAAAATTCGTCTATGGTAGAAATGTAAGTGCATCACTCTGGTATTTTCTTAATCTCTACATAAAAACCTCGATCTTTTTATGAGTTTCCGCACTAAATGTCATTAAGAAACGAAAACGGAGTGCACTGTGTAGATGCCTTCAACAATAGAATCCAGTTCATCAGTTGGGAGATATACTGAGTAGAAAAATAATTAGGTACAGGTGAAATAAGCTAAGTGAATAGGCCCTGCAGCGATTTTGACGACATCACAGGGAAACTTACCATTGACCTGGCTGGCAATGGGGTCTTGGCTGTCAATAGCAAGAATCTTCCAGTCTGTCTCTCCTTCGTCAATGAGCGCGACGCATCCCAGGACCTTGACAGAGAGAACTTCGCCGCGCCCTGCCACACGGGATCCGATCTCGAGAACGTCGATAGGATCGTTATCCCCCTGAAAAATTAAATTTTATCAATATTTATGAAGGTTTAATTTAGGTTGCAAATGAAATTTCAAGTGACTAAGCCGAAATGCTAAATGTTTTTTCAGTTCCATCTAGATTTTTGGTGTTGAGACACTTTGAAATTACGCACTGATCAATCAGAGCTTGACGATGGTCCTCTCCAAAACATAACTCAAATATGAAAACCAGGAAGTTCCCCAGTTATTACTTTCACGGTAGAAAACGAGTTTCCGAGATCCTGGGGACTCCTTGGTGGTTTCGTCAAAAAGCCTCAACTACCTTTCGCTACCCTAGTGCCTGTACTAGCGACCGATCGTTTTTCTGTGAAACTTGGCATGAACTCTACAATAGCGTACCTTGCAGCCAGTAGAGTCATCCAGGTGCTGAGGGTTTTCCCAGGTCTGGGGGAAGGCTCCGTAGTTCCAGATATATCCGTGGTGAGGGAAACAGTTGGCCACGAACCGGACTTTGCCTTTCTTCACATCTTGCTTGATGGGATTCAGTGTTTCATTCAGGCAGATCTGAAATTTGAATAATATACATCAGTTTACTCAGACACTATCTCTGTGTTATTTCTTGACCACAGATTCACACACAAGCCAATAGTTGGCTTCATCATTGGACCAGATTCAATTGGAAAACCGTTTGGCCAGAGTTGCACCCAAGATTTGGCCTGCAATCATCTTGTATATAAAGGCGCCTTCTAAACTCTAGAAACATGTATTAAAGCGGCCCTCCGTGGTCAAACACAGGACTTGTAATCGGAGGGTCCCGGTTCGAATCCCGGTAGCGCAGATACTGTGTTGGGAGCATGGATGTCTATAGTGGGGGTCGACTACACGTACTTGGTTCACAATGCTACGTACTTCAAGCCCTACTCCGAAGTTACAGGGCGAGTCAAAGGTGTTTATAGGGGAATGTAAACCTGTGACTCTTTGTAGTGAGGTAGTGTTGTATTTTTGCATGAAATGGAGCGATTTTAAACAGTCAACTACCAGCCCACATGTTTTTTTGACAGATCGCGAAAACACAACACTACCTCACGCGAAATATTTTTTGTAACGTTTCGGACTAAAAAATGTATGATTTTATCGTCACATTTAGTAGAAAAGCTTGATAAATGTTTGTACTATTTACCGTAGCCATGTTACATTTTGACAATTTTTATTTCACTTAGGGAAGTGGAAGTGGGTAATTTCAACAGAATTCCTCTACTTTTTCTCCTGTAAAAGCTAAATATAGTGTCCTACTTTCACTCATTCGTTTCACGTTCAAATAGCACACTATGTTTAGCTTTTAGAGTAGACACAGCCAATACGATATTTTAAATACCAGTCTCCGGTGGTACTAATATGTAAACAAATTTGTTGTCGAATATTTACTTCCGCACAGTGGTTTTGGCGGAGTTCGTCGAGAATGTATGGTGGCCCTTACATCTTTGATAATGGTAGAAAATCAATATCCAGTGGTGTCTACCTTGGGCAACCTGGTCAGTAGGTATGGAGCTGGATGTATCAGATAATCCATTAAAAAAAACGTATTAAGTACTTCCTCAATGGAATATTTCCTTTACGTCAGCATCCAATATCCGTGATGATAAAAATCCCCGACAATTTTTTATCAAATTCTTGCACCTCAGACAATGATTTGGTCACTATTATCCCTATCATAACAAGCTGAACAAAGTGATTTCATATTCATGAATAATTGGATACTTGGAAATCTTATCATGTTCAGAGATGTCCGAGCCCATCCTACATCAACTATCACAACGGCCTTGATCTTTCTACGATAACGAGCCACTCATGACATTAGTTGCCGGTTATACCGGAAAAAACGTAAGGAAAACTGAAATGTGACAACCAGGAAATCAAAAGCTCATGCTGCACCCAGGCCACCTCAGGTAAAGATAGAATACATACATACTTACAATACGCTATATTTTTACGTTTGGACTTCAAACTTTGTGCGAAAACTATTGGATATTTAAATATTCTGAAATATAATACGTCTTTTTAACGTTGTTACTCATGAGGCTATGTTGTTTTTTTTCGATCGAGCGATTTTTGTCACCAAAAAAATTGTTCAAAATTAAACGATCGTGAAATCACAACATAGCCTCATGAGATGAGCAATGACGTTAAAAAGACATATTATTATATTTCAAAATATTTAAATATCCAATAAATTGTTGTCGCAATACTCGAATAATAACTTACCTCCATTTTAGCATTTGTCCAGCGAGGCACTTCAACAACCATATTGTACAACTTGTTAGCCACATCAGCAACAAGGGGGATGTCATGGAGAGGCGAAATGGGCCCCGCATCATTACCTAAAACAACAGCACACATTGTAGGGAGGAGCAGGTGGAACTAGTTTTGCGATCAAAAAAGCTCTCCGTTTGAAGACCGGCTTCCCCCAAGGGTGATAACATCAGGCGGGGCAGTGTATTAAAAAAATTGTTTGGTAAAGGTATACTCATCGCACTTCTCGGTGCACCAAGCGGCAGAGTGAGCCGCCGCTAGAGGTGAATCACAGGGGTTCCATATATATAAAAATATCCTCCAGTCAGTGCGACCCGTAACCAGGTGCACCAAGCGGCAGAGTGAGCCGCCGCTATAGGGGAATCATTGTGGAAAATGAAAAATTCGAACCCCATCCGCCAGTCAACGAGCCAAGAAATCTGTTATTGCCTCATTGGGAACAAGTAAGAAGTACATTCCGAAGTAGTCGCAGTGTCGTGCGACAATCGGAAGCAAGTATCGGCAGAAGTGCGATGAGTACACCTTATCCAATTGTTTAGCCAAACCCGAGGCCACGTTGGTAGTATAATAATTATTATGATGGGCAAACAAATAAATGAACATTACAGATGTGTGTTACACAGTGTCCTATCCTCTTATGTATCTACCTACTACATACAGATCGGATTAATACATCCCATTTATGTGGGATAGGTTAGGTAAGTAGGTACATTTTTTTTTTTTTTTTTTTTCGGTAGCATAGGTAGGTAGGTGGAAAAAGAATGGGCAGGGGTGCCCAATACGTTATACAATACAGGGGGCATACACAGTGAGTTAACAACAAATAAATTTAAATTAAAAATAATAATAAATTAATAAAATAAATCAATAATAAAAATTAATAAATAACAGGAAAAATAAAAAATTAAATTAATAATAAAAAATAAATAGGTAGGTAGGTAGCTACCTAAATAAATTGATTAGTGTAGGTTGTAGGTTCTTACCAAATAATTCCTAAACACAAAGCACAAAGCACTGGGATATCACAAATCACAAAAGAATTCACGAACGAGAAAAAACACAAACTAGGCAACCTCACACGACGAGGGCTGGAGCCGGACTGAGACTGACCCTCCGCGCGGAGGTCGACGGCCTTTGTTTCCCGCCTAAAGGGTGCGCGGCGCGCCGGCGCGCTGGCCACCTACTCACCCCCAACTGGATTTTGTCTATCTGGCCACGGCGCAACACCGTTTCCGATAGATAGGGAACGCAGTGCCCTTGCACTGTCCCAACTCTCTATCCTACCGCATGTCATCGAAGACGGCGGCGCTGCGCGCTACAGCCGAATGGACGAGGCCCTTAAAATATCGCTCTTAGGGATTGTCCCCATCATAATCGCATCACATCAACAGGTTTTCAGGTAAAACATAACGCCTGAAAAGCATCCCCCCCTGTTATTTTGTTTTTATACGTTCTGGGTTTTCGCGCTACCGAAACAGATAATATACCTACCTACATTAATGCTCTTTACTTTGAAAATATAACTCTTCCCGAAAATACTACGCTCGTGTGAGAGTTATGCGCACAAGTCAGTATCAAATCTGAAGGTGGCCACATACAATGCGTTTTGGACGGCGTCCTGGCTCCCTGGGCTGGATGCGGGGTTTGGGATGTCAAGTCAGGGATGGCTGTGAGAGTCAAACCCGATAGCAGCCACAAGGTACTCGAATACCGCCCTATGTATCCTAAATTTGCCCTATGTGGGATGTTTGACAGTATGCCAGTTGTCTCGGCAACACGGCGCCACTGTTCGCACACATAAGGTTACAAGGCGAAACGATAGCGACTCATGCCTGGTCTGCCCTCAGTTAGTTTTGACTTGCCTACCACTAAGGCAGAGATAAAAAATAATGCAGTTGTGGTCAAAAAACAGAGAAAGCAATGAAATAGTTTTCAACAACTACAGTAGGAAATCCAGCTGGCAGCAGTGAAGTGCCCTACCTATCCCTATTTTTCATGCTAAGCATCGGTGGGAAAAGCACAAAGCACTTAAGATGTCAATAGGAAATTGAGTTACTGACTAATTAATAGGAACCTTCCGTTAAATAATTGAAGCAGCAGTCACTCAGCAATCCATAATGCATATTGATGTATTCGAGGTTAGGTTAAGTAAATACTTACGAATGAACAACCTGTAGTCGGTGGTGTACAGAGTTCCACGCTCTGTAGTCTGATACATATTGGGAAGCGAGGATGCGGAACGTTTCAGCAAAAACGAGAGAGTGAAAGGCAGATTGAGCACACTAGATCTTTTTATTTGCCCCGCAACGGCAAGGGACAACAACGTGGCAGCACCGTACTTCATCGTGGCAATAGACTTTGTAAATGTGCGACAACTTTTCCCGCGCTTCTTTTACACTTTTCAACTTTTGGTTTTATTTTTCGACTTTCAGCAAATTTAATTATTATTATTAAAACTAATTTAAGGAAACACTTTATTTACGTCTTTTACTGAAAATTTTCTTAGGGATAGTTGAATAATCCTTATTTTTTAATATCAGAAAAATTCTTCTGATGCTGCAAAGACGGTACTAAGTATAATGCCCTTTTCTTATCTTATACCCTGATATTTTCCTGTAAAGCAGCCGTTTCAGCTGATTGACAAATAAAAGACTGTTGTCACGCGAATTTGAGAAGTAACAAACAATTATTTTGGTTATAAAAACAACATAGAATGGAGGAAAAACAATAAACATTACATTATATTTTCTTTTCAGGTTTTAACAAAAATACCAACCAACCATACGATTGTTGCACTAGAGCTGGTGAAAAACTCTTTTTTATGACGACCGCTCTTTTAGGCACTGAGCATTATATTTCATGCTGTCCACCAATAATTTTAAGGGAGAGAATATCTATCTCAACTACGACAATTTTATAATTTTATTGACACCTTGGTGATGAGGTAGAGTGTGCGGTATCTCCCTGTTGAGGTAGGTACCTACAAACATTTTGTTCCTTTTTTGAGACAGCGGCAGCGCAAGGAGACTTAATTTTTCCAGTAAGAAACGAGTCTCGCCTCTATAGAGAAAAGAAAAAAAAGCTCTATCTCGCCAGGGAGATTAGATATCTCGTTATGAGATTCGCCTCACCACTCCGGCAGACAACAGCCTTACAAACACACACAAATGCAATAAAATAAACAGGCTTTTATGTTGACACTGGTCACAAAGCCCCAAAACAATTTTTTTAAATAACCCATGAATACTTAGGGTGCGTCCTACCATACCTACTCGGTTTAGAGAAGAACGCCGATTTTCTCGGAAATTTAACATGGTAAACATGGGAGATCTCCAGATTTCTCTTAACGGGACATGGTGGGACGCATCCTTGGGATGATAACGGAATAAAATAGGACGAAAAGAAAAAAACGAGGTAACCTCCTGATGTGAGATCCATCTCGGAAGAACGACACTAGGGTTCTTCACTCACGAGATGTAACTAGGTACACAACAACACAGTCGAGGAAAGAATAATTTGGTAAACGGTGAAAACAATTTAAAAGAAGAAATTAACGGAGAAGCTGACATCTAGGGATTCCACTGCATGCCACCAACCAGGAGGGATGAAGAGCATGTCGCCAGGCACAATTGTGCAGATCAGCGGCACCGCACGGGAAAACTCAGGAAAAGCTGTTAGATCAGGGTGACGAATATCCACCTGAATAATATAAAAAAATTAAAATTACCAACTAGGTGAGGTGTACCTTACACACAATGCTATTTCCTCACGCTTTTGAATGGCACCTTTCTGAGAAAGCTCCTGGATATTTATGTCTTTCTAAACTAGTATTTATTGGTATTCATTTTTTTTACACCCCTAAACAACGAACTTGAGAAGTAGATTAAATAATTCAGAACTAAACATTTTGGCGAAAACAATTCTGGTGTTGCATGTGTTTTTCCCCTTAAGAAATCAAAGCGCTACCTGTGAGTTATTGGTAAGCCGATCAGTCCTTGGATACAGGTATGGGGTGTCCTCTGGAGCGAAGAGAGTCACCATTTTCCTACCAACCACCTGCGCCAGAATGTTGGGCTGCGGATCCTTGTGAAGAGGGGTTAACGTCTTGGCAGGACCGAGCCACACATTCATAGTAATATCCTCACAGTCAGTCAGAGCGCAGTAGTCAGGTATGATGATATCTTGTTGCAACCTAGGCTCCTGCAAAATAAACAAAGTAGGTACTTAATTTTCCCAATTTTTTAACACGTCAGTAAGCACCAACATTTTCAGTGAGCAGCATTTCAACGGTTTACTAGCCAGACCAATGCGTCCAAGCTACAGTCAAAAGCCTAACCTCGTTGAACAGTGGCGAATCATGGTCGCGATATATCTTGTATGTCTCGCTAGGAATCATTTGGTGAGTACACCAAAAGAGGCGCAAAACGGCGATGACTACCATTTATTCTTATTTGCCAGTCACCATACGTAAGCGCAGGTACATCACAGTATACGTAAGTACCTGCTCAAAAAGTTGATGTTGGGCTAAGTAACCACATTCACATGCAGTTTTCCCTTGGCTAAGTTCATCTAGGTAATCAGACAGAGACATGAGACGGATGCGGCCTCCTCGCGAGTAATCGCCCATCTCTATCGGGACCGTCCGAACCCCAGCCAGCCTTTTCAGGTATCCCAGGTATTTCCATTTGACGAGAGCTGCCCAGCCGTCCATGCAACTTGCCAACTTCACAGGTTCGTTCTTGTCCAGGTATTCGGCCATGAAGGTATGAACGGAGGGACAGTCCTGCAGGGATTTACAGTTGGTTACTTTTTTGGGGAACAGTTGGTACATGGTAATGAAAATGATAGTCCCTACATTTTGAAAAGGCGAACACACTCAGGACTCAGTTTGGTAGATGTATCGATGTTAAAGGTGGGAATTGCAAACTCGGAACTTTTCTGACCAATGGGTGAATCAGGGCTTCCACCCCTCAGGGGGTTTAAGGCTGTATATACATTCTCGACGAACTCAACCAAAACCACTGTGCGAAAGTAAATATTCGACAAAACTAATGTTTACATATTAGTACAACCGGAGACTGGTAATTGCAATATCGTATTGGTTGTGTCTACTCTAAAAGCTAAACATAGTGTGCTAATTGAACGCAAAAACGAACGAGTGAAAGTAGGACACTATGTTTAGCTTTTACAGGAGAAAAAGTAGAGAAATGCTGTTGAAATTACCCACTTCCGTCAGTGAAATAAAAATTGCCAAAATGTAACATGGCTACGGTAAATAGTACAAACAAGCTTTTCTACTAAATGTGACGATAAAATCATACATTTTTTAGTCCAAAAATTTTCAAAAAATATTTCGCATGAGGTAGGGTTGTGTTTTCGCGATCTGTCAAAAAAACATGTGGACTGGTAGTTGACTGTTTGAAATCGCTCCTGTGGGCTTATTACTCCATTTCATGCAAAAATACAACACTACCTCACGACAAAGAGTCTCAGGTTTACATCCCCCAATAAACACCTTTCACTCGCCCTGTAACTTCGGAGTAGGGCTTGAAGTACGTCGCATTGCGAACCAAGTACGTGTAGTCGACCTTAAGTGAAACGCATATTTTACCCGAGTATTTAAACTACGCTAGATGTCGCTGGATCCATTTTTTGGAACCAAAGTTGTATGTGTCTGGTCTACTGCATCAAAATTCAACATTGGAGGTATCCAAATGATGGAAACATAGTCTCGTTTACAATAATGTTATTAAAAATCAATGAACCACCCAAACTGTCTCACCTCAGTTCCAATATCGTCTTTTGGTATGTGGTCAATATCAAACCAGAATGGCTGCAGTCTTTGCTGTATGTTTTCCTCATCGCTGTCCAAATCTTCCCCTGGTCCGCCGTCACAACGGGTCAGAGTACGCTTATCATCAGCATATCGCCGGTTCTGCCCCAAACGCTCGTGGATTACGTCTATAGCACGTGATATGTTCCATCCCTCTAACGGCATGCCGGCCAGAAGGGCGAGATCTAAGCTTTGGATGGCTGACTCTAGAGACGTTTCGTCTGAGCGTCGGAGAATTGTGTGAGCCTGCAAATTTAGAGCACGTTTTGTTTGTTGACTTTGCAACAGTCACACCTGAATAATGCACACCTTCCCTTATACTTACTAATGGTAAAATTCTTCACTGAATAGACCGTACAAAGAATTTAGCTACTACTCTGCGGGTAGGTATCATACTTATCTGATAATTAAACTGGAACTAACCTTAACCAAGCAAAAAGCACCAAAAGCTTGTCTTTTACTATGGGGCACCTCATACAATTTTCCTTCTTCTACAATGCCTCTCATTTCAGTTTCTATGTGATTGCAACGGCTTAGAATAGATTCCGCTAGTGTCTCGTCTTCCGAGTCCAGGCTTTGAGAGGCAACGTCGTTCAGTTTGTGATAATCGCTAATAATACTCTGGATCTCACAACCATGCTCACCAGAGCTTTCAAGTGATGCTGAGGGTATACAGGACGATAGTTCACCCAAGACGGAACTCATATCTGAAAACTGAAGCAGACAAGTAGGACCTAGGTAAGGTACTCTACGTCCTTGGTAAAGATTTTCGTACCCTGCAGGGCTACCTGCTACCTCTAACAGGATTTCTTATCGGTATTAGTTACGAAAGAAAATGACCAACACTTACCCAGCGTATCCTCAAAGTAGTATTCGAATACGAACAAAAATTTTTACCCATAGGCATCGTCTAGGCTTCTTCGAAATGCTTGAACCTTATTTTTTTTGTAATTATACAAAGTATCGTGTGAAAAATAAGCCTAAACTTTCTTACTACTAAACACTATTAAACAAAAAATTAACTTACTTATTAACTGGCCATAAATCCAGCAATTCGTTGATTTTTCCCAAATTTAATATGCGAAATAGCTCCCAGCCGCCATTAGTTTACTCACAATCAACAAGAGACCAAGCGTGTTCGGGTTGGCGCCAAACTGCAACTGTGCAATCAGAGTGTGAGTTTGCGACAAATTAATTTGGCGGGCTTTTTCGTACGAAACGAAGTTTGAAAAAGTTCGATGATTACCCAATCTCAAAGAATATTTCCCCAAGGTAACCAATAAATTTGTAGGTAAATTAAATTAGTCCTGCAGTTTCGAAAATAAGTGGCTCGAGAGATTTCTTTGATTCTGGAAAAACCCAATATTAAGAAAGAAAAAAATAGTTTACAGTAAGGAATTTACCGGTATTAGGTCGGTACTCCATATACCTATGTGGGAGGTTCAGACCCTGCAAGTACCGTAATGTCTACCGATACATAAACGCACAAATATAGAGTACACATATTATTGTTGGCTGAAATGCCTTAGTGCCTATGTGTACCTAGTTCAGCTACCTTCTGGGCCTGGTGAGCCTGTCTCACTATCGCGGACGGTCCACTACCATCAGTTGTTTAGTCTACTCTTGAGCGTTGCAGTATGAAGTAGAGCCGACACGAGTTTGATACTTTTCCGATCTTTCGCGGGAAAAGTGAATTGTCTTTTTCAGCGTTTTTTCGGCATCAGTCGATGACGGGAGCATAAATCTTTTTCACAAAGAAAATAGTGAGTGAATAATGTGCCCGGTGACAACTTAAGTTAAGTGACGATGTTGATCAAAACGGCAAATAGGACAAGTGTGGTGGGCACCCTTTCCAAGACCACCAACAGTTTGGAAAACAATAATTCTTTGTCGGTGACTAATAAAGTTCGGCTGGTTGTTCTTGGAAGCTCTCGCGTTGGAAAGTCTGGTAAGTTTTTTTTAAACCAGATAGATAATACACCGGTACTTTTTAACACAGGTACCTTACCTATACTTAGGTACCTATTACTTACTTTCGTGGAATGCAGTTACGAAACCTATACGTACCATCGTACTAAGTGCGTTCCTTAGAATTACCTAGAACTACAATATATAATAGGTAGGCAACCTAGCTCTACAATAGTAGCTCTTATTGCCGGTAAGTATAGGTATTATCTATATAAATATTAATTTTAGCAAATCAGGGAATCCTGAAAAAAAGTCAGCGAATATAATATGTACCTATACCTATACTTATACTGATGGTATATGGTCCCCTGTTCTTATAGCTAGGAATGTTGAAAAACATCAGTAAATGTAGGTTCCTATTATTTCCCTTCCGACCGAGCTTCCGACGCGACGTACCTAATGGTTCCCTCTTACTGAATTATAAGATTCAGCGATTACTTACGTTACATTTTTAGATGTAGGTACGTCAACCTTCAACCTTCCAGCCTTATTCAAATAATCTACTGCACCCTGCACCCAAAGTGGATGGAAGTCGTGCCTTTTCCCTTTCCCTAGGGTTTCGTGGCCGGTTTTGCCTCTGAAGAACAATATAGAATAAACAAAAGCCACAGTGCGAATTTTCAATTTTGCCTTTTGTCAAGAGGGCTATAGGTAGTCCAAGTCAGGCTGGGAGCATACCGATAAGTCATAATTTCTTGTAAATCTAGGGCTGAACAAAACTACTTCTTGAACAGAGAAATATCTGCCCATGCAGGGTCGGATTGACACTTTTAGCGTATGGTATAGGATATGGAACCCAAATCCGGATCGGCGTCAACTGAAAATCTTCAAGAAATTATGAATAATCGGTATGCTCCCAGCCTGACTTGGACTATAGAGGAACAGCTTCCCTATCACTGAAACTAACTTTATTTATTGGTCACTCTGCCCACTAACTGCCGCAGAAGAAGGCTGCCGTTTAGAAGACCTCTGTACTTACCTGTCCCATAGCAGCCTCCTCCCGCTCGTATCTCTATAGCTTTTCAGAGTCGGTAACAACCATTTTACAACGGCGACACGTTGTCCAGCCTACAAAGGGCATTATGATAGGCATAATGGGCAGGTATACGTAACTTCGAAACTTGAGAGACCGATAGGGTGATCCAGTTGCACCTAATTGTCGGCTTTCGGAAGTAAAGAACAAGAGTGTCAGTCGTATCTAAATGCAACGAGAGCAGTGTCATTTCTGGAAGTGACAGTTGCTTTGTCTGGACCTAGGCACCTCGACATACTGCGTTAGGTGCTTACCTATTTTTTTTTCTTTCTTGGATTCGTCGGGTTCTTTCGTTCTTTATTATAATTCATTACGTCATGAGAGTACCTACCTCCTTTCTTCTATCACTGAAAAATAATACACATTCAGAATTTCTGAAGAAACGTAATGCGAGGACTCCAGGGAAGGAAGGTTTCCCCGTTCCCGGGCGAGGGGTTAACCACTCGTTGGGAATCTTGTTGCATGGGAATAATTGGAAATCTTTATGAAATCTCAGGGAATCTTGGAAATTTTTGGAGTGGTTACCCCTTCGGGGTTCATCTTTCTATGAATATCGTTGGGAATCTTCAAAAAATCTTTATGGAATCTCAGGGAATCTCTGGAGTGGTTATCCCCTCGTTCCCGGGCCTACTTGGGTTCTCCAAGATTCAGGTCATGAATTTAAATATTCGGTTCTTCCCCTTTTGTAAAGCAGCCAGGACTCTACCACGTCCCTACACCACTTAGGTACACCAGTTCAGAGAAATTTAAAAACCTACAATTCCTGAGTTAGCAGCGTATAGAGGTACGACTCTGCAGGACATCACTGGGTGGGCCTACGTCTAGGAGAGACCTTAAAATTACTTAAATTCGTTGCTCACAACAAATCTTTACGACCGGCAGAAATACACCATAACAGGTAAAGCTGAAATACGGTGGTTAACTGAGCTGGAAAACCTTGATCCCTTCCCGAAGAATAGGTACCCATAAATTGTAAAGGAGGTACACTGGGTATTTTAAGGATGAACAATCCGGGGGAGGTAGGTACCTTAAAATGTATAGCTACCGGGTATTATACCTTAACATTGTAAATTGGGATCCCCCTACATGGCTCGTCCCTAGATTATTTTGAGCCGACAGGATAATAACTTGGGTTGGATCCCTTTGTCTGTTTCCCTTTGAGGCTTTCGGCAAATTAGTTTCAATCAGTTCTGGGGCATTTTTGGATACCTAGGTATAAATATACTGCCAGGATCTCAGTGACGGTCTAGGACTATAGCGGGGTTTAAACCTCAGTCTTATTTTTCTTTACAAATCCCAGGTTCACTCTGGTTCATGGTTTCTTTCTTATTATAGTATATGGGATGGACCCCTTTAAGTGCAGGTGGTTATATTTTTTTTGTAGAGAGGGTTCATTATTTTTAACGATAAACTACAAAATGTGGAAGCAATTTCTAGATAAATTACTCCAGGAATCTCGGTGGGAATCTCGTTGAGAATCATTGGAAATCTTTATGAAATCTCAGGGAATCTTGGAATTTTTTTGGAGTGGTTACCCCTTCGGGGTTCATCTTTCTATATGAATATCGTTGGGAATCTTTGGAAATCTTTATGGAATCTCAGTGGAATCTCCAGGAAACTCTGGAGTGGTTACCCCCTCGATAAATAATGACTGTGTCGACAAGGAGAGGTGGTAGGTACCTGTATCTATACCTGTACCTATTACCACTCAGCAGCTGCACATGCAGGACTTATAATACCTTACACCTCTTTGAGATATTTATATTTCGGATATACCTGTCGTAGGACAATTTATTTATTTTGATTCACCTATATTGCAAAAATAATTTTCGTTGTAGTGTTATTTTTAACACTTAGCGAGACCGTGAACGATAAAAGCCTCGCTCAAGTATGATCACCACTGCTTGAGTGAGCATTCAGACTCATTAAATGGGGAACGAGGTCGCCCTTGTGGGAGCCTGCATCCTGCATGCTGCATAGGAAGAAAGTGAAAAGTTGACAGTTCATATGTGCATGAATGAATATGTAACTGCATATAGTAGGACGGCTACCCACAGTCAGGTAGGTACCTATAGCTATCGTCGAGTGTTTGAAAGGGATATTTTGGTATAGTTTTCTTTTTCTAGAACTAAGCAAATGGCGGGGGGGGGGGGGGGGGCATCACCCATAAAGGAAGGTCGCGATGAGGGGAAAAATACATTTTAGGGTGGGTTTTGAACCACAGCAACCTTGAACCTATACAGCATACTGTTTGAAAATTCTAGAATCCTCTCAATAAAACTTTGATGTTAAGGAAGGAATTGAACTGGATATCCGGTTAATGCTGATAATAAGGTCCACATAGTGAACGTAGGTATACCTTAAGGAAGGTAATACCCAATACCTATACCTAGTTTATGAACTATGGAGCATAGTATAAGACCTTGACCATATAAACATAATCTAACGGTGCACTGGACTCCTTTAGGCCAACTATACTAATTATGCAAATGCCTGGTTCATCAATTATTGGACATAGGTATTGTGTAAATTTGGAAATTTGATCTCATGAAATTTTTTTTGGCATGTCGTTGCACATTCCTAAATCCCGAATTATTTATAAAATTTACATGCTTTACCACCCACCCCCTGACCTACCAAAACCAAGGACCATTAACTCCGCAGGTTGTCTCATCAAAGAACCGATTACTCATTGTCATCGCTTTGATCTAACCATCATGAGAACTTCTACTGCAGAAGTTTTATAACCTAACTACCTTGAGACGGCCTACACCCGTCTAACAAAAAATTACTAAAAACCTTATAAGCAACTGGAGTACCAATCGGGAGGATACCTACGAAAGATGCAAATCATTGAAGTGATCTGCTGGTAGGTACATAGGTACCGAGTTGACTGCAGCTCTATTGGCGCAGGTAGTTATAGGTATACGTACCAGTACCAATCAAACAAAAAGCATATCCGGACGATTGAAAGAGAAAATCACATTATTTTGATTGACGAATCTGGCCTTGGCACTCAAGGTATATACCTTTTTTGCCAACTATTAATTAATTGCCAGTACCAAAAATAGACAGAAATTTGAACCTATTAACTTCGCAGAAATTGAAGTAGTAGATATCTACTACCTTAGGTATGAACACTAGCGTAATGAGCAAAACAGAACTGCATGTGCCTAAAAACAGTTGGTCTATCCGCAGAACAGAAGTCTATCCGCACTCCGCAGAACATCCGGATCAATAAGAAGTAGGTACCCAAAGTACTTTAGATTAGTAAAAGTAAGAGTAAGAAGGTATAAAAGCAATGGATAGTAAAGTGGAAAAAGGTAGATATAGGTACTTAGTGTACCTACACCTCTGGGGGCTTTTGTTTTATCCCAATGAGGAGCATGTACCATACGTAGGACCGTTCTGGAGACATTTTAGGGTCAACGTTTTCCCGACGCGAAGGACCAATAATCACATTTCAGGGGGGGGGGGGGGGGGCAAGAGATAAATCGCAGGCTGACACCTTTCGAACAACATCGTGGGAAGTAAATATCTAGGACCTATTGGATGCCTGTTAAAAATTAGGTCATCTTAAATCAGGTATATTGATGGTTAACCTTCGCTTCCGCGAACAGGTACCTTGGGCAAATTTGAAGGTATTGAGTTCGCACGCATGATAGTAGGCTATAATTACTGTGTATATGTATGTCCATACCTAGGTGCATGGTGTGTGCACAGGCTCATAATAATCAGCAATCAAATGTACCAATAGATCGAAGCTGGCGCCAGCCTTCTATCTTATAACAGGTTCGCGATATCAGTGGCGTACTAAGTAGGGGGTCAATGATAATGCTGAGAAGAAGGTCCGATACTGGCGCCAGCCTGGTGAACAGGTTCACTGTAGCAGTGCCGTATTAGTTTCCGTCAATCGATTATCTTAGAAACAAGGTTCGATTCGAAATGGCGCCAGTTGCATTACCTCCTTAGTCACTTTACTAATTACTACACCTATCGTGGTAGGTATTCATGGTCGTGTTCGTCCCCCTCCGTTCAGTCTATATAGGTAAGAGATGGAGTTTATTAATGAAATTTTTCGTTCTTCAGACTTGCCTCCAATCGTCAGTAATTGTACTTGCAGAGTTTGGAAGTATAGGTACTATTTAGGTACGGATGCGCAAATCGCTCAGAATGGGTGAATTATCGAGTAATGTGTAATGCAGTTGGTTGGGTAAGCCGTAGAGCCAAAGAAAATTCCCCTAACCTCTTGGTACTATAATGGGAAAACCAGTCCCTTAACTTGTCTTGGGGGAAATTAGGCATGCAGGTAGGTATGTTAAAATCAAATTTTGGGGTTAAACTTTTTCAGGTTTAGTAAATTTTTTGAAAGGTGAATATACATATATGAAAAAAAACCCTCCTATCCCTCCTCGTTTCAGGCCTTAACTACCTACAGTGCTATAGTCCAAGTCAGGCTAGGAGCGTACCGATTACTCATAATTTCTAGCAAATCTAGGGCTGATCAAAACTTCTTCTTGATCAGGGAAATATCTGCTCAGGGTCGGATTGGCATTTTTAGCGTATGGTAGGATATGGAACCCAAATCCGGATCGGCGTCAACTGAAAATCTTCAGAAAATTATGAAAAGGCTCCCAGCCTGACTTGGACTATACCTAGGTACATGTACAGGTTTGATAGGCTATCTTTCTCTTGATCGATCACATCTCTGTCCACAGCGAAAACTGGAAAAGGCAGATACTATCTCCCAGTGATAGACTAATTTGTTGATAAACTGCTCTAAATGACACATAACCAGATGCCTAGTGGCGCCGGCGCTAGCTCCTCCATAGAACTAGCTCCTATCTGTGTTATCCAGTCGCCGAGTCTAATGGAGTAAGTATAGAGGTATTACGCTTGTGCTGAGGAATCTCACCGGAGACACAAGACACAGCCCAGTGTACTAGAAGATATGTCCAGTGTTTAAATGTGAAGGAAGCGCCTACTTACTATGAAAGTACCAAGAAAATAGGCAGAATCGAAAAATATTTAAGCACCATCAAGTTTTGGATTGTCCAACCATTTAATGGAGATATACATATAGACCTGTAGACCTTATACCGAGGGGGTAACCACTTTGATTGCTTGAGATTGCATGAAGATTTCCAAAGATTTTCTGAGATTCTCAACGAGATTCGTGGAAAGATTCACCTCGAAGGGTTAACTCCATACTTCAGAAATCTCCAAGATTCCCTGAGATTTCATAAAGATTTCCAATGATTGCCTGAGATTCCCAAAGAGATTTCAAACGAGATTCCTGGAGTGGTTAACCCCTCGCCTTATAGATACCTACAGTGAATTTTTTTTAATATAATTGCGTAATTATTATGTATTAAGTATGTATATCTTTGACGGTAATTCTATCTTGCAAATGGACTGTCGTGGAAAAATTGTAAAAAAACGGTTGCTACAATTCTCAGAATTTTATTTTTGGTCGATTTCTAGAAGTTCCCAACGGTGCGGTGAGGAGTAGGTACCTACCTATACCTATAGGTAGCCATTTTAAATTTTCCCCTGAAAAATGGCTACCTGAGACTATTAAGTCGTCCTAGGAGCCATAAAATAAAGGATTTATTCCGATTCAATCAGCACATCGCAATTAAGGAGTGACCGTAAAAACTGCAACAGCTCGCTTTTCGTCCATAAATTACTTTGTTTGAAAAAAAATGTTGTACAGTGGTCCCCTCAGTGGCCGTAAGTAAATTGCAGACCTACCTATGATGCGATACCTCAGTAATGATAGGAGTTGGAAGTCTAGATTCCACGCATTCTCCTCTCTCGTACCTTGTTTATGAATGGTCACTAATTGGCTTGTGGATAGTAAAGGTACACACATTTTATCGATTTTTTTTTTCGCAGCAAGTGTTCTTCGTTTCTACACTGACTTTCAGAGGGACTCTGGGAATTTCTTACTGTGCCTACCTCTTACTTGGGGCACACTGTTCTCATACGCAAAGCCTAAGTGGTCTACGTTTCCTAAGTCTCAACGGAAACCTTATTTTCCTTAGGTATATGTATGTATAATTCCTTGTCTGACTTACCTATACCTTCTTCCAACTGCCTACTGTCACCCTACCAAATGTATTTCTACTGTAAGTAACATAAATTCCCATAAATTTTGAAGGGCGAAAATTTGACAATATCTCTCTTCCCCTCATGTCTTCGGTGCCTAGACAGGTACCCAGTGACCTTCAGGCCCATTCGGGCGCCTCCGATGCTGTACGTCTGGGCGTAGAAGGCACACAAGAAGTGTGGAAAAAGACCTAACCATAAAAACAATAAAGTTATGAGATGTCACATTTTTTTTGGCAAAACCAAAACCATTTGAAAATGGAATCTGATATTCGGCAATTTTTTTAAATAATGTTCTGCGGTCTGAATGTATGAAAAAACGCTGGCTCGCACTCGCGAAGTGTCATAGCAAACCATGAAAAATCTCTCAACTTCACGGTGACATTTGAAACCTTCGCCAAGGCCAGGACACCGCAGTCGCTACTTTTGTCTTGCGGAAATTTGTCAGCCTAACCAGTTAAACTGTGAACTCATGGGACTGTGACAGTCAACATCTAAAATTTTGAGAGGTATATCCTCACTTGATTGTGAAGTGTGGCGACAAATCATACTGACAGTGCGACAGATTCGAACCAGACAACCTCTAAAATCTATAGATCTTGGGTGACATAGGCAGTGGTGACAGTTGGAGCAAACGGAATGTTACCATGACAGTGTTTTAGTTGCACCTACCTTAATTCCTGAAAGGTAAGGTATAGGTTCCTAGGCACCGTTTTGATTTCATAATTCCTGATATTGGATAATCGATTTCGATATTGATATGAGAATCAGGAAAATCTGCCTTCACTTGTCGTCATGTCATCGTCAGTGAGATGTGACCGTGGATATGACGCGCCTACCGACCAACTATAGTCACTCTGTATAGGTTATAGTGGTGGGACGCTGTTCGATCCCACTCAGCATCAAAGTTTTCTTATTCGAATTCACCAGTCACCTTATTTATGAGCTGACAGCCATAGCCATATCCAGGGGGGGGGGGGGGGGGGGGGGGGGGTAAAATTAACATGGTACTGCCAACGTGAAACAAAAAAATATTTAAGAAATGGAAGGTACCTAATACGTATGCTCAGATGGAAAGAAGTTGAATATTTGCACGTTTCTGCTTATTATGCAACGCACAAATCCGTTGACTTTGATCCAAAATAATGTTCCCACATGTAGCCTAACCCCGTCATAATAAAAAATAATATTATGTTGGGTAACTGTACTCGGATAAGTAAGTACCTAGGTATATATCCCTTACCGCTTACTTATACCTAATTATTCTTAACCTGTTCGTTGAGCCAATCGGAATTCTTCAATCGCACAAATCGTCCAATGAAAGACAATAGTGTGACCTTAAAGTTATAATTTTGGCCATGGTACTATTGGTGTGTGCATATTAATTAATTGTGTACAGGTATATAATACAGCTAGCCACAATCGCTAGCCACATACACGACGTCATATGTTTCGCTTATGGTTTTATTTTATTCCAATCACAGAGCTCGGTGCAGTTCGGTCTGCCAAGTTAAAGCATGGCTCATTGTTCTGTCGATTTCGAATTCCAGAGGCATCTAAATTGCAATCTACCTCTAGGGGACGATTATTGATTGTTGCTGGGCTGGATGGACCTACCGGGAAAGTTTCTTCCATACGAAGAATTTTGGCTTCAGGATAGTTGGAGGCAGAATGAATCTGCACTTTTGTTCAGTCATTTATGCATTAGTTTTAATATTATGTAACCCAGGAATGCCTGATTGCTGAAACTTTCATCAAAGAAACAGGTCCAAGAGCCCTATTATAAGTAAGTAGTATTTATATACCTGGTTTCACAGGTAGGCAGGTACCTACCGCTTTCTTAATCACACTGAATATCGGGTCACAATTTTTAGTGAGAATGGAAATAGAATAGAAGAATGATACCGAATGAAAATTTTCATCAGGGGGTTAAAATGGACATTATTTCTTTCTCACGACTTACGAGTGAATTAGACGAAACTTTTGTGTAAGTATTCTAGATACAGCACTTATTGATAACCTACAGGAACTTATAATAGGAGACACGACTAAATTGCGTCCCGCGGTGTTCTGGCCATTCTAATCTGTTACCAATAACGTCACGCATTAATATCAGTATTAGGTACTTTAGGTATAGGTAGGTACCTCGTATAGGCTCGTAACGCATCGATAAATGCGTAGCTAATCTATATCCTTCAATAGCTCTCAATCGACTGTGCGTGCTATAAGTGGAAGACTATTACGAGAAAATTATGTCTACCCGATGAGAAATAATACGTAAAGTTTTGGATATAAAATTAGGTAGAGCCCGATTAGAACAAGTAAAAAATGGGCATGAGCTCACTATCACTTTGGTGAGAAAGATTTGAAATTTCTCACTAAGAGGTTTTTGTATTTCCTATACTCCTGTCGCCTATACGTACCTAAGGTATATTCGTGTTAAGGCCACTCTGCCACTATTCTCCCTATGAGCTCAATGTGAAATGGAGTTAAGGCTGAATATACATTCGCTATTTTTTTACGTTTGGACTTCAAACTTTGTGAGAAAACTATTGGATATTTAAATATTCTGAAATATAATCTGTTTTTTTAACGTCATTACTCATCTCATGACTCATGAGGCTTATGTTGTGATTTCACGATCAGTTAATTTTGGACAATTTTTTTGGTGACAAAAATCACTCGATCGTAAAATCACAACATAGCCTCATGATGACACTAAACAGCAGACATATTATATTTCAGAATATTTAAATATCCAATAGTTTTCTCACAAAGTTTGAAGTCCAAGCGTAAAAAAATAGCGAATGTATGGTGGCCCTTAACGTTTTTGGACTTCCGCTATCGTTCCACATGCAGTTATCGTTTGTTTTGCATTTTGGTTGCAATGCCTGACGAGATGTTTTTAGACACTAGGTACTAACTCAAAGTGAAAGAAAATCAGAAGGGTAGTGTTTCACCAATTAACGTTCTAATCAAGCTGCCTGGATCTGTTCTAAATCGAACGTCACGATGGCGGCACACATCGTGCAGGCACAGTGCTAGGTATATACCTAACAAAGGTGACGGGAGAGGTAGCATGATACCGACATCACAGGCACAGTGACCGCTTTGACGCTATGACGCTTTTCCGTTGTATTGCGACCGACAAATTCTAATAAGGCACACTTTGACCTGACGTCACTATTGGTGACCTAGAGGTGACGCTGTAGTATAAAGACATGGGCACTAAATACAGGATTGGTGGCTCAGTTTCCCAAATGTGAAAACTTGACCTCTTGTGTGCTCAGAAGAGTCAGAAGCATACTGATACCCCGAGGGGTTAACCACTCCAGGAATCTCGTTGGGAATCTTTGGAAATCCTTATGGAATCTCAGGGAATCTCAAGGAATCTCTGAAGTGTACCCCCTCGTGATACCCTCAGCTAACGAATAATGTCACACGGCTCACACCTAGATCGAGAAATCTCTATCGTTTAGAAGCAGGCAGAGATTCAAGTTCAAATAGAACTAAAATAGTGAATTGAAAGTAGGTTCTTAACAAAATACCGTTCAACTAATTACCTCCTAAAGTATTTAATGGTAACTTAACGAGGGCATCCCTACATTAAGGTATACCGATTGTATCCTAGTAAATAGGTAGATAGATACCACAAAGAATAAAAATTAAAGTTACAAATACTTTTCCGTAGAAAACCCATTAGATTTCATCCAGTAGCAGATGGTTTGTTAACAACAATGGATAAACAAACATTTCGCAATTCGCTAGGCGAGGCTGGAGATTAACCAATTTTGTAAGGTTTTTAGGTACGGTCACTGAAATTTTCACCGTGGATTGTTGTTAGTTTTAGTGAGGAGCTTAGAGATTTCTATGGAAGATGCCCAGCTGGTTGCCCTACAGGGAGTCCATCATTAAGGGTGGAATGGGAACCGGAGGTCTCGGGTTCGAATCCTGGAACCTCATAATATTTTTTCTTCTCTTTCAGTCACTATTTTCACGCACGATATCGCTATCACCCTGCTTTCACAATAATCAAGCGTGGCGTGATCCAGCACTGTAATTTTCATTTTAGGTCAATGGGGCTTAAGTAGGGGCGGAGAAATACCTACGTTTATTGAAAACGATGTTTATATCATTATTATTTTATCGTAGGTGCGTTTGGGTCTCGCATCGCTCGCTCTTGCGCGCACACTGACTCTTTCATAATGGGTGTAATGAAGACGAAATTATATTTCAGAATCATTTAGCAAGACGCGGTTCGCAGTAATAATAAGGAGTTTCGTAACTAAATTAATTTATTTTCAAAATCATTGGTGAATTGTGTGTGAATTTCCCAGTTTTTTTAGTGAATTTTCCGATAGAACCTCAAATAAATTGCAGATGTATTTAGGACTTCAGGAAAACAAAAGAAAGGTTCATCTACTTGATGACAACGACCTGAAGGCTGGTCGACTTTTGAGGAGCAGTGAGAGCCGGGTCACACCGGTTCGACCCCGATCCTACCAAAAAGTTTTTCTGCTCGGCATTCACCTCTGATATGTTCAGCATGTCAAGTGAAATGTATATCGAGGCTGTGCTGGTTCGGAACCCATGCACTTAAAACTGTAGGTCCCCATCGTTTACTCGATGGTTGGGGAGCTGGTATTTGGTAGTGCTGCCAGCTGAGCACAATGGATAGTTCTTGAAACGGTCTAGTTGCTGGGCTTGTCCCCCCAACCCTCAGCTATTATTAGGACTTCAGGAAAATAAAAGAAAGGTTCAACCACTTGATGACAACGACCTGAAGGTTCGTGAAGTAAATCGAGCGTGGCTTCTAGGAATCGTACCTATCACTGGATCTGATAGAGACCAAAGTACCTTTCTTGGGTACGGACAGGTCCACGAACGTGTCACCTATCTATAACACACGTGTCCAGTCATGAGTCATAAACTTGTCTTTGTAGTTTCTACCTATAACGCGCCCTATGAACTCTTGAGAAACGATTCGTCTCGCGTGAGAACGTAAGAAGTTTTAATAATCAATTAAAAATGGAAAGCTTCATATGAACGGTTTTCCATTTCCATCGTGCTATCTTAAAAATTAGTAGATACTGAGAAAAAAGTTTTTACCGGAAAACTATGGGCTAAGGAGATTAATACCTGAAAATTTCTACTCCAAGGAAAAGTGACCTCTGACTCGTGATAGCCCAGACCACTTATCCTTTAGGTTCAGGCTCAAATCACGACTTTGTTGACAGTATAGGAATCTTGTTTACATCCGTCTAATATGGCACCTACAATTGTGCCTGTGGCTGATAACATTGACGATAGAGCAAATATTTAGACAAATGGCTTGTCTAATAACAGGGAAGCGTCGTAAGGAAATGGTGAAGGTCTAAATTGTCAGACCATTCCGGTACTTTCGAAGCTAGGTTTTGTCTAGTTCAGGCCGTTTTCCTTCATTCATGTATAATCTACTAAAGTCAATGTATCATGTTCCTACTCGCCGATGCCAATACATGGGGAAGATATTCTTTACGCCGTGATTCGAACCCATACTTAGGACACAAGCCTTAACCGCTCGGACACGGAGATACGTCACATTCCATTTTATGTGGCAAAACGCCTGATAAAAGACGCAGGTGGATGGTTTTTAATCACAAAAGGTACGGACGTCATTGTGAGAGGTTACAGGTACCAATAAATAAGTTTTCTGTAGGTCATGGCCAGCACACCTATCCATAGCTTGGTACCAACTGATAAGAATGTATCACGGTAGGCAAGCACACATGGGGTGGGCGTAGTGACGTTCTGTCGTAAGGAATTTATGTGTACTCTTCGTGATGTGTGATACGATCTTTTCACAAGAGGTTATAGAGGATTTATTGTAGTGGCTCTATTACGGCCTAATTTTCATTAGCCCCAACGAACTACCCGATGATGGGACGTTCTGAAATATAATATTTCTTTTTAACAGGCTGTGCTGTGATTTTTTATAAAATGTGCTGAAAAAAATGTAAACAAACACGACTGCGTGTAGACGCTGCCTTTAGGTGTCCTGTACACCTACAACATAGGATTGGGAGCCTTTCTAGTCAGCTCATCTATTGACAGCTATCTCTCTAGACCTAGACGGAGCGGGGGTACCTTACGCATGACCTCTGCAAGCCATAAGGTCATATATGCAGACATCCATCCACCCACACATGCATTAGGTATGGGTACTCGGTGGGTACCTAAGGTTAGGTTTAGATTGGTACGCTCATTTACCATTATATCAGGTCTAAAGTCGGTCAGCAGGCTTACATTACTTTTACCTTTCTTTCACTTTTTCTTGCGAGCAATGCAGGGGCCACACCAGGCGATTAATCAATTTATAATAAAGGGTCCGACAACAGTCGCACTTAACTTTCTCGCCCCATGTGATTTATTTTTTTATTTTTTTTATTTTTTTGAGATTTTTTTGCGGGCGTAATTTTTAAGCAATCCAAAATCGGTTGAAAATGACCCAAGAGCATCTATCTGAGATCACTCCTACCAAGTTTCATGGCTGTCATTCTATTACTGTAGTCCCAAATGCGTTCTAACCATTCAAAAACGTGGTTTCTCATTCTCAACTCATTTTCGACACTTTTTTGACAAAAACGGCCGTAATTTTGAAGATAACAAAATTCTGTTCGACAAATGTTTAAGTTACATGGTTCTACACAAATTTACCAAATTTCATGACAATCGGTCAATAAATGTGAATGGCGCCGAAACGATCGAACTTTGGTCCAGAACGGCCGTAATTTTCAACCAATTCAATTTTAGTTGAAAATGACCTCGAAGCATCTATTTGTCAACACACATACCAATTTTCAGTGTTATAGATTGAAAAGTGTACCGTCGGCGCTTGTCTAAGTAACCAAAAACACGATTTTTGAATTATTTTGGCGGTTTTTTGACAATAGCGGCCGCAATTTTTGACCAATCAAAAAATCCTTAAAAATGTGTCTCGGCAGTGATTTTAGACAGGTCCATACCAAATTTCATCAAAATCGGATGAACGGTATAGGCGCTAGAGCACTGCACGGACTGACGGACGGACGGACGGACGGACAGACTTTTTCCAGAAACCACTTTTTTTGACTCAGGGGACCCCCAGGATCATGGGAAACCCAAAATCTCAATTTCGAAATTTTGCACGAAAACAATACTTTCTCGCCATATATGGCTAGCGAGAAAGTAAAAATCGCGAAGGTATATTTACCCTACATATAGGTGTCATTAACTTAAATACCCATATTAGGCAGTTGTTCGAATAAAAAGTTAATTTTTCATTTGCTCCTGTATGGTCTCTCCTCATTCTGAATTTTCTAAACGCCTATGAAATTTGATTGTTCCTTACTTCTCCATCAAAAACTCTTGGCGCTATACAGCCTTTGGAGGGCCAAGACCTAGTAAGACACAGGGTGGCAGCGGAACTGAAAACCAAACAAATGCAAATTTTTGCTTTGGTAGTGATAAGAATGGCAAAATAGTGACAACTCATCTGGGTTGCTTTCGAACCCCCTTAAAGTCGGTCAGGTTTTAACTTTTCCCTAACTCAACCTGCAACAAAAACAAGCCTGGGTGCCCTTGCCCGCCACTTTCATCGTCCACAGGTGTCAATCTGTTTTGTGAACCATCTTGATTGTGCAATTTCCATTCATAAACTGGTCCCTACAAATACCTACTCATGATTCATGCGCATACGTCTATTGTTGAACTCTCTGAACACTTGTATATTTGATTAAGACTTTCTGTCTGCGGTATGTATTAAGAGATAGGTCCCACATACAACCTACACTCATAGATGTACAGTGTCCCCTTAAACTGATCTAAGGCTGACCTGCAACCCTTAAGACTGAATATGCATTTACTATTTGTTTACGTTTTTTCTGGACACGTTATGAGGAAACTTTGGTATATTTAAATATTCTGAAATATAATATATCTTTTTAAAGGCCGAACTTAACTTAATCACCATATCTTGTTAATTTTCGCCGTTAAAAAGACATATTATATTTCAGAACATTTCACTATCCAATAGTATCCTCATATAACGTGCACAAAAAACGTAAACAAACACGACTTCGTAGATAGCTTCATAACTTCAACTAAAGCTGCATGAGCTCAAGTGTACTGATATAGTGTACTATGGTATAGTGTAGACATTTGTATAACCTATACCTATGTTGGTATGTACCTACCGGTGTACGTTTTTTATTAACAATTATTTAAAACCACGTAACATATTGTAAGAGTAAATAAGACCAGTTATACCTAAACAAACAAAAGAAATGTTGTTAAACATATTCACAGAGTAATAAACGGGAAATGACATAACAACATTTAGGTATGATCGGGACCACACGTGACGAGGATAGGGAATCAAGGTCTGAATACTCTAGAGGTTGCCTCGTCTGAATGTGCAGTGCAGGGCCTCATGGTGACGTCAAATCCCGTTCAGCAGAATGTTTAAGCGCTTGCAGGCTGTAAGGCTGATAAGTCATTGTGGTCTGACGTCAACATGCGACCCTAATTTACATTGGAAAACGAGACAACCTCTTCAATTTACAGATAGTGACAGGGAGCCCCCTGAGGGTCCAACATAGAGTTGGCGTTATCAGCGACACATCAAAGAACATTTGCGGTCTCTTAACAATACCGCGATTCTAAGTTTCAAGTGAAAGTATGGACATTGTCTCAAAACGTCCTAGGGCAGATTCAGCGGCGCTATGGCGTATACAGAGAACAATAACAGATAGAAGCTATTACAGTGGCGATTATTTCATTTTAAGGCCCTGCGCGTGTTGACTGGTTGCTTACGGCACGAGGAGATAGACAAAAAAATGAAATACGCCCAGGTGTAGGATCAAAAACCTTAAGGGGGTGGTTGACTGGTTAGTCCCTCCAAATAACGAAGGAAAAAAGACAAGAAAAAACAAAACAGAACAGCCCAAGAATTATCTGGTTGAGACCAGGCTGAGCCTTAACAGCTATGACATGGGCATTGTTGTCTGAGTGTGACCAAGTGGAACCTTAAGCGGGGAGCTATGCCGCTATAGGTATTTCTGGCTAATAGCACCCGGAAGACCCCCTGGGCAGTCGCTTATGGGGTCGCTTTTCTCTATTATTTGTCAAGCATGCCATTAGCTGGTGATAGATATTTTTCTGTTATCAAAGAGTCAAAGGACAGTATTAAGTAATTTGTCCATTGTGATATTTTGCTTACATCCTATAGCCTCCTATTGCGCGTATACCTGTAGCGTTAACAGGTTCGACGGCCGAATGGCCGGAGATGGCTTCTTTAGTGTTGCCATGGTTCTAAATCCACCATAACTGTAGGTCCCAATCGTGTAGAATTAGGCAGTGTTGATAATAAACCCAATATTAACTAGGGAAAGCAGAGCTATATTATAAAGAATATTTAAGACACACCTATAGGAAAAATTAAAGACCTTGGGTTTTCAACCCTATGACAACTCAAGAGTTCCATCAGTTGCATTTGGGTAGGTATATTTATAATAGGCAGGTTTACAATCTACCTATAACTAACTTCCGAACCTTCCTTTAATTATTATGTTGTTGTTAAAAAAAATAAAAAAAATAAAACGTACCATAGCGATCGATCACTTTAAATTACCCCTGAAGACAAGTTTGAAGTTGAATGGTAGAGGGTTGTAGGTCGGGATGAAGTAATTATCGAAAGCACCTAACCCTCACTGATATCTTCACGAACGCCCCTCGTACGCCCTAATTAATCGCCGTGGCCAAGCTACTGATTTTGATAAAGAGCCTCTTATGGCCTTTTGCTCTTAACCTGGTTTGCCCTTTCCTGATTGCGATGCAACGCGCACCTAATTTAACTAATGAATGGTCCGACAAGTCAAAACGAACTAAGTCAGTTCTTTCTCCAAAATTGTGGCACGGTTCTAAAATCCCATGTAATTTTCCGAAGGGATTGTTGTAACTTATCTTCTGATCGTCAGAAGCTATTAGGCTGTCGACTTATTTATTATTTACAATATAGTTAAATGGTTTTAGAGTACCCAAAAAATTTACAAATTTCCCCTATAAGCACTCATGCATGTAATTCTGGTATAACTGCTAACTGCTATCATTTTCCATAGATTTGCCATATATTTTCCTACGTAGCTATAGCTAATAGCTGAGGGTTGGGGGGGACAAGCCCAGCAAAACTAGACCGTTTTCAAGAACTATCCATTGTGCTCAGCTGGCAGCACTACCGCAAATACCAGCTCCCCAGCCATCGAGTAAACGATGGGGACCTACAGTTTTAGGTGGGTTCCGAACCACCACAGCCTCGATATACATTTCACTTGACATGCTGAACATATCAGAGGTGAATGCCGATCAGGAAACTTTTTGGTAGGATCGGGATCGAACCGGTGTGACCCGGCTCTCACTGCTCCTCAAAAGTCGACCATTTAGTCCACTCGGCTATCGAGGCTATTTCCTACGTAGCTACTCAACTCGCAAGCTATTTTGAAATGCTAACATTATTTTTCCTCTGTTTCAGCTGTTACAGTGCGGTACCTAACGAAAAGGTACATTGGGGAATATAGCTCAACAAATGGTGAGTTCATAATATGTGGGTGGGTAGGTACAGGAACAGGTACACGCATACATAGGTAGGTGCTTTTATTTGTTGTCACGAGTTGTTTCGAAACTCGAAACGAAATTTTTCTCAAATAATAGCTGATTTATTTTTTTAATCGATTCACCGATGGTTGATTATTTTCTACCATTTCCAACCTAAATTTATTGCTTTGGATGACGTTTGAAAGTTTCCCATAAATCTTATCTTTAAGAATTGCACGTAACAATTCTTACAAGTGTTTATAGGCAAAATGTATTTGAACTGATTTGTAGTTTCCATTGTTCTCGAATCTTTGAAGCAACTTCGTGAAACCCTTCCGGCACCAGCTACGACACCGGATATTGCCGTTCGCTTCCGTTACCCATGCAAGGTTTTCCTCTAGATTTTTTGTACAGTTCGTTTAGGAAAAATAAAAAGAAAAGTTAAAAAAAACATGTTCATAGTCAAATTTCGGGGCCAAATTCTTTTAGACTTCAAGTTGAAGTTAAGGGTCCGCTATACTTGACGATGCATTTTTAGCCGCCCATAAGATTAACATTGTGAGCGGCGATTCATTTTCAAGGTTTACCCTTGGTTGGAAAGACACAAAATTTATTTGCCTGTACCTAGCCCTAACAATGTTCTAGGTCGTGATCGAAGCAGATTTCCCAATTTTTTACTCGTTTTCGAGATACAGCACTTTTCTTGAGGTATGCGATGCTAGCATTTGCAAAACAGTTGCAATAAAAGAAACCAGTGAGAAATTGGGAAATCTGCTTCAAACACGTACTAGAACATTGTTAGGGCTAGGTACAGGCAAACTTTTGTGTCTTTCCAACCAAGGGTAAACCTTGAAAATGAATCGCCGCTCGCAATTTTAATCTTATGGGCGGCCAAAAATGCATCGTCAGGTATAGCGTCCTCTTAACAGGTACATAACTATGTCGGATCTTACTCTTTAACATTGAGTTCCCACGGCAAGGTGACATTATGTACCTGTATTTAAGTAGCAACACTAAAATTAGGAAAGACCTACTGCTAATGGCTCTGCAAACAACTGCTATTATTATTACGTCGAGTTTCACAGCGTAAAATGAAGCCCAAGAATTTCTCTATAAATTCTTTGCCTAATAGTGGCGCTAGGGTAACCTTCAGGGTTGTGCAAATCTGCCATCTGCCTACCGTCCGGCTTAATTTCTAGGTATACCAGCTTTGAGTGATACAATTCACAGGTGATAAAGCCTCTGTTAGACATTCGGACTTTACCTCTAGTGACATTGTCCACATCGCCGTGGCTGTTGCGTGATTAAAGCGGTCACTGGTTACTGCAATCTGCATTGGTACAAATACAATGCACCTTCACGTCAACCCATTCGTCATACTATACGAGATGTGAAGGGGTGGCCAAAATTTCAGGCTTCACGTGAATCCTTAGACTTTTACAATTCCGAAGACTGTCGGAAGCTCAGTGGAAATTGGTAGGTAAATATGGACGTCTGATTCAAACTTAGGGGTTGGTGCAAAAAAGGACTGACCAAGGGGGTAACCACTCCTGAGATTTTTTGAGATTTCGTAAAGATTTCCAAAGATTTCCTGAGATTTTCAAAGATTCCCAATGAGATTCCTGGAATGGCTTATACCGACGTATAGGGTTGCTAGTATAGGTGCGGTCATTGAGGCAGGTTCCAACCTGGTCTCTAACAAAGAGCACCCCTTATAGGTACTGAGTAGGTCACACCTAAATTTTCATACAGAGAAAATTAATATCTTTTTAATTATCTTCAAGAGCAACGACAGATACAGTATAGGTATCACAATTTTTTGTTTTTTTTCCAGCTAATCTTATTCTTGTTCTACCTAAGCCCCCTTTCATGATTATAGTTTCATATCCGCAATATACCTGCGCCTAGGCAACCAGCTAGCATAATATTGTAGGCTGCGTATATCATACCTGTCAACGAGGCGTTCTTTTCACGCCTGCCTGGACATATTTGACAAGACATATATCTTCATATACCTACCGATGAATACATATAGGACCAGGTCCAAACCGAACGTCCACCTTCTCGCAAATATGAGTGAAAGTTTTCATGTTTTAAAAGGTATCGAACGTACAGGGTCCATAAATTTTCGAGGTTGTCTCATTCGGATTTGAAGTCGGGTCTCCCTATGACACTCTAATAACTCGACCTAATCAGGGCCTTGGCCTAAAAACATTCAAGCGCTATGATTGGTCAGCGCAATTTGACGTCATGGGGAGACCCTACATAACTTTTGTAAATGATAACGTCTGTAATTTACAGGTCTTGGCGAACCTATCCATAACCGTATGTCAACCTTAATTGCATTTCAGTGTTCTCACTTTTTTCGCATACGCGGAAGACGTTGTTTGCATATAAACAGTGTCGTAATAGTGTTAAAACGTTGTGACAAACTTTCACAGATGTAAAGGAGTGTTCTTAGCATATGGAAAAAATTGTCCTTATCACACGTTTTGGTCCTGTTGTGAGAAAAATTTTCACGGGATTTTATGTTTAGCATACAGGAAATTTGTATTTAATTGTCACGTGTGGTGAATTTTATGATTTATGATAAATGTTTATAGGATGTGATAACCAAAGTGCTCTGATATTGATTGGCATAATTACCCACTCTGTTTGGATAATAGTTTTAAATTTGACATCACGGATTCGCCGCCATAGTAATAAATAATTAGTGAATCAATTTTAAAAGGTAAATTTTTACCAATATTATGGGAAATATCTTGTGAGGCGTGGAGTCCCATCTCTCGCCGATTTGGTCAAAATTTGCTCACAATCACGCCCACCATTCAAGTCTTGCAATATTGGCAAGATTAGTCTGGAAAGTAATTTATAACTAGCGAGAAAGTAAAAATCCCATGGCAAGGCTGGAAAAAATGCTCAGCAGGTTATACCTATACGTACATTCCCATATAAGCCATTATCATCTACGATTTTCAGGCTCCCCCGAGGGGTCAACCACTCGTTGGGAATCTCGTTGGGAATCATTGGAAATCTTTATGAAATCTCAGAGAATCTTGGAATTTTTTGGAGTGGTTACCCCTTCGGGGTTCATATTTCTATGAATATCGTTGGGAATCTTTGGAAATCTTTATGGAATCTCAAGGAATCCCTGGAGTGGTTACCCCCTCGGGTTCCCCCTACTTGTGGGTCAACACTATCGACTCCAAAGGTGTTTCCACAAATTTTCTTCCCAAACCAATGATCATTAATAATTTTGGGACCTTGGAGCTGCCAATATGCAATGGCACCCTACACAGGTCGACAGGACCAAGTGAAATGGACGCTGCAACCTGTTTTCGCAGTGATGGATAGCATAATTACATAAACGTTACCTGTCTAAACCCCAGGTGTGATGTTGCTACGGATAACACTCCACAGGGGCTAGCCATACCTGTGATACCCTCCACAGACTACGACAGTAATGATGGACAAATAGCAAAACGCTGACCACCACATGTGATGATTTTCACGAAGGTTTGGAATAATGGTGTTGTGTAGATGGGAAAGATAAAGCATGGTGGTCCCAAGACCTTCAAATCTGATTTAGCTAAGGTCAATATTATTTTTAAGAAACAACGGGAAAATTATTAGAGCCAATTTAAGGCTATTAAATCATTATTTACGAGGAAAGGAGGAGGAAAGGAGGGAGGTTATTGCAAATAGGTACCTGTGCCAACTAGTACACCAAATTACCTGTACCTATAGGTATAGATTTAGTGCCTTTTGACACCTTTATAAGCTACGCTCCTATACAGATTGCGAGCTACCATAAACTTCTCCAACATTATTTTCAAAAAAAAAATCGTTGAACCTAGCTCAAAAGACCTATAGGGAGGGCCACTTGAGGTGCAGGGTGCTAAAATACCCACAAGAAGGGTGATTTGTCAGTGGATAATCACAGGCCCTCAATAGTAATAATTGTATAAGGCTGCATGACTAGGTCCAGGAATGGGTGACCCAAAAAAAAATTCTTAACGTTTTAGACCTCAAAAAATTTCGAAAGCAAAGGTTCCAGTGGGAACATTGACCCTTAATAAAAAATAGGCAAACAGTGCCGCAATAAAGCTTTTCAGAACTAGAAGTGCTTGACACGATTTTCGGGGATCTACAACAATAGTAATGTAAGAACAACGGAAAGGTACTTGCTGCAAACCTTGAAAGTGCATTGTAACACATTTTAAGGCGTTACCGTTTCTTTATGGACTATTCAGTATTGCGCACCAAGTGCAGGCCAGGTCGACATCATAGGTCGTGCTCTCGACGAACTATGCGAAGGAGGCTATAGAGAGCTAGTCAAGTGTAACATTCACAGACTGGCAAACCTCCGCACAAAATCACAAACAGAAGTATAGCCGATAAATAGCGGAATGGTGAAAACAGGTCGGACAGAACTGAGGAAAGCGCCACGCTATTTCATTATTCATCTAATTTTTTTAACTTGGATTTGGCACCCGATTATCGCGTATTCCCCAAGCCGGTAAAAGCCAGATTCACGAGGAAAAAATCTGGGCTGTATTCTGGGTCCTCGTACTTTATAGCTCTACTCCAAGTCAGGCTGGGAGCGTACCGATTTCTCATAATTTCTTGCAAATCTAGGGCTGATCAAAACTTCTTCTTGATCAGGTAAATATCTGGCATTTTTAGCGTATGGTAGGATATGGAACCCATATCCGGATCGGCGTCAACTGAAAATCTTCAAGAAATTATGAGAAATCGGTACGCTCCTAGCCTGAATTGGAGTATAGGCACTGTAGATATCAGGCTCATGCCCACTATTGTAATACGAATTATTCAATAGGAACCAAAAGCATTAGCACCTACTCATAAAAAAAATGGTTCCTGTAAGAATACCTATAGGTTCCTACTGTACCTGAAATAAAATAAGGAAGGTACTTGCGGTAGGTATCGGGTTACCGTAGACTGCAAACAGAGTGGCGTGCCTCGAGAGTTAAAGTGTCCCCTAGGACGTGAGGAAGTGCCCTTTGGATTCCCCAACGCTTTCCCGGCTTGCATAACAAGCAAAGAGTCACTGAATCAAATCGAATCGACTCATCTCAGCGATTCCATCGTGGAAAGAAAGAAGTCGATGCGGCGTGAGATAGGTGTTACGAGAATTCAGGGCATAATCGTGGCCGACTTGGTGACAAAACTCAATAATTTATTTGGTAACTTGGATTGTATCTGTCAGATTGCAGATTGTATACCAGAAATATGGTACATAATGTAGCAGGTCAGCATTCTAACTGTTACCTACTGAATTTTGACTTTTCATTTTAGGATTTAGGACATTCACATTTGTAGGTACACTGGACGCCGAGGGGGTAACCACTCCAGACTCCAGAGATTCCTTGAGATTCCCTGATATTCCATGAAGATTTCCAAAGATTCCCAACGATATTCATAGAAAGATGAACCCCGAAGGGGTAACCACCCCAAAAAATTCCAAGATTCCCTGAGATTTCATAAAGATTTCCAATGATCCCCAACGAGTGGTTAACCCCTCGCTGGACGCACAAAATATTGATTTCCCCGTGATCCGTGAGGTTCCCCGCCAGTATGTAGGTACAAATAAAATGTGATGTACCTATACACAATATACCTATTTATATTTCTCCCCCTCCCCCTCCCCTTCTACTAATTGCGGATGTAGACTGAGGATGTTCTATTAAGTTTCCTTATTTTACGGAAGAAATTTTAAGCAAAATCAATTAAAGCACAAGTCATAATTTTTATACCTTGTACCTAATATCACCTATAGTTTATGACCTCTTCGCGTCCGCACCTATGGTATTACCCTTCCGGTTCTTCTGTAAACTGAACAAGGCGCCAGTGCCTGAGGGTAGTCCACACTAGGCACATTTCGACATTGACAGGTGGAGTATAGGCGACGGATTAGCATAATAGGCACCTACAGGTACCGAACCTCTTCAGCACACAAACCACTCGACTTCCAACACAAATTTTAAGTTAACTTAGCCGTAACCTAAACATGAGAGGTACCGTTGTGATAAGTACCACTATATTGATAAGTTTGCGGGCTACAGCTCACCGTACTTTCTTCCTTGATCTGAGACGTTCCTGCTTTAGGTCCACGACCTCGCACCCGCCACGCATTGGAATGTGAAAAAAGAAGATGACAGTGAAAATGTTGGCAAGGATTGTGTAGAGGAGAGTGCTGATAAAGTGAACATTTAGAGAAATGCCGCCTGGTTTTTGCCACATCTTTAGGTACCAGGCATCGCCGTCTGATCCTCCAACGCTAATGGTGTGGGGATGAGTTACAACTTGAAGAGTACCTACCTTGTTTGTATTACGCTCTGAACCTGCAGGTGTATTCCCTTTCTTTAACGCCAGCAAACCCACTCAACTAACACCTTCAAAAATTATTGTAAGAAGATAAGGCACACCATGATGCAATATATGGAGAACTGTTCTTCTTAAAATAAATTTTGAAGGTGCTAGTTGAGTGGGTTTTCTGGCGTTCGAGAAAGGGAATGCACCTGCTGGAAGCTATATAGAAGAAATTAAGGAGACCTGGGTACATACAGAATAACACACAGCTCAAAATCTCAGTGTTTTTCTTTCCCCCTTCTTCTGATGTCGGAGTTATTCTGTCAACAATCATAAAAGTGTGGAAATCGAAAAAACCAATAATTCGGCTACCTACCTAATATACAATAACCTACTTACTTGCAAAGACCTACTGAGACTATACGACAACGCGACGTCTAAAGGCGAAATTTTGAGTCTTTATTTTAGCTTCAGAAAAAGCCAGTAAAGAGCTGAAATTATTAATTTTACCAGCGTTTGGCAGTTCGTTAGGTAATAGTCCAATATAGAGCTGACCGTAGCCGCTATGTACCTGCTGCCCTCAGCTCCCTACTCAATTTTCAATTTTTCTGAAGTTCTCCAAGAACGAATAAATCAAAAAAGTAATAGGTAGTTTTTCTCTCGTAAATAATAATTCATTAGAAGTTTATGGCAGGTATCAAGAACGCTAATTCCGCCTGATGGGAATGATGGCATCATTATGGAATCATTATACCTGGAACATTTTTGCTCATTACTCGTATTAGGTACACTTCAGCACAAAATTTGCAAGTTTTTGCGTTGTTCACTTTCAACTGACTCTTTCTTCGACCTGTCAGACTGTTATGTAAGAACTGCGGGTACCTGCCCTTGGTCTGCGGTTATTAATGAACCTCTGACGGCTGCAAGATTCGTCTTCACTCCAGGTACGCTTACCCAGGCTCAGCTCCGTACCAAGTTCACTGACAGGCGTGCTACCTTGTCAGTTATTAGAAGTGAGGGAGGCGAGGAGGAGCGAACCTAATTTTTAGGTTTAGGGAGGACTGAGTGGATTGAGGAGAAATCACAAGTGGATGTTTAACGTACCTGAGGTGGAGGTGCATGCCGATCAGAAAAAAATTTAATCGGATTGGGATCGAACGGGTGTGACATGACTCTCGGTGTTCCTCTACAAACCACTTGGCCATCGATGCTGATGAGGGAGAGGGTAACTCCGACAACTTAACAAAGCGCATTATCAAAGAGAAGTACATTGGTACATAGAGTATAAGGTGCATGAGAATAAATCCAAATGGTCTAATCCTTCACCCCCTCCCCCTGTCAACTAGCTTACCGGAAAAAATCCTTGGAATTTATTCACGATAACAATCCAATGATAGCAACAATTGGCGAAGTGCGATAATGCAAATTAGACTTCTAACGCATGTCTTTTTATTGCTGTAAAAATACTGTGTTGCGATTGAGGCGAACAATGGCCTTTATTCAACTATTGTTGATACAAAATGAGGTCTAAAAGGTTAAGCAAACCTATGGAAGTACTCGTAGGAATACAATACTTTCACTTTAAGTTCCTTCGTGTTTTTGTTTTCGAAGAAATTTTGCTGAGGAGAAGGTCGTAAGGGGGTGACCTAATTTTGATTAAAAAAGTTTTTGGCAAGTTCTTTGGGAACATCCATTTCTCGGGAGTTTTTTGAGCGACTTCATTTCCCGACCTCTAATCCAAATTGAAGGACATTGGGCCAATTTAGGCCGGATTCGTGGCGACGGAAGTCACACCATTGGAGAGACAGACATTTCTCAATGACCGCTAATCTGAACTCATGAGCAAGGGTAGCCAAATCTCCAAATCTTCCCGATGCAGCACCCCTGGGCCATGGGCGTAGCAGGACCAGGGCTAAGCCCCCCAGGCTTTCTCCTCACCTGGGGGGGTAAGACATGGCTTCATGCGACGTTATGTGTGTCGGTCAGAAAAATCCTAGGGGTGGCTAAACTGGGGGGGGGGGGGGACTTGGCCCCCCCTTGCTACGCCTAGGCCCTGGGCTTCAGCCAGTGGAATGGAGTTCTATTCTTCACCACACAGATTATTTTCGTCATCCACACATCATTGTAAATGTGAGGTGCCTCATCCACGCGGGTAAAACTCCCTGATTTACACCTTTCTATTTGCACTGGTTGACCAAACGTTGACGCGTGGTCATCTGTGACCAAACATTTCATCCATCATCTCTGCTGCCACTTGTCGAGCATTAAAAACAAATTTGTGACCAGGCATGCTTCGTACTTATGAGGTCCTCGGCTTCTCCAGGCATGGAGCTACGCTACAAACTGGAACATTCCCTGAATATAAATTTTTTTCAGTGAAATATTTCATGTAATGCGTAGGTGTATGGTATTTGTAGATTAGGTTATAGGTACGATGGTTAATGACTGTTTAGGACGACTAGTTCTTCTGACAATACCTGACTCTTGTCCAGAGATTCATTGAGATTCCCTTGAGATTCCATAAATATTTCCAAAGATTCCCAACGATATTCATAGAAAGATGAACCCCGAAGGGGTAACCACTCCAAAAAAATTCCAAGATTCACTGAGATTTCATAAAGATTTCCAATTATTCCCAATGAGATTCCCAACGAGTGGTTAACCCTTTGAGAGAGGACTAAGCTCGAATCGAAGTAGCTTGTGCTTGTACGAACCACCGGTCACAGTTGCTACTTTGAAATTTGCATAGAGCTGATTAGCACAATAACAATGACCGTCGGTGGCCGAACAATTTCCCAACACCCACACCAACGTTGTCAGTTTGTACTCACGCTCCCTGTCGACCACGCCGGGAGCCCAGCATCATTGTCGATGTTATGGTTCCTGTTTTTTCAGCACCTGCACCTTCATCTTGAGCATTGCCAGCTTCCGTGTCCTATAGGACCAACGTAGAAAAACATTTGGCCGAAGATGAAAGTTGGTTCAAGTAGCTTGCATAATATTTTCAATTCTGAGTGCGTTTTCTACGTGTGTGCATAATTCTGTTATACATCATACATCTTGAAGTCTGTATTTTGTAACAGATTTAGGATCCATTCATGACGTGTTGGGACAAAATAATGTTTTTTTTTTACTACAGCATTCTTTCTTGCTATTCTACTAGCGTTTTTACTGATAGGTACCCATTACAAAATATAGCCTCTCCCATAGACGCACGGAAATAAAATTTGTATAGAAAAGGAAGGTTTTAAATTTTTATATGGGTCTTTGTTACCGAGGAGCGGACGCAGATTATACGTCAAACAATTATTTGAAACAGAAATACTAGGGGTTTCTACCTACTTCAGCCTCCTTTCTTAAAGAAAGCTTGCCCCCAGGCACTATGAGAAAGCAACAACAATCCACATACGAGGTGTCTACTACTGGATAAATCCAGCGTTACGCCCTCGGAGAAATGGAGCCGACAGTCCGACACATTTAGGTAACATGGGCGAAGAAGACAAAAAGGAACAACGGGTAGCTCAAGAGCCAATTGTCCGAAAGTAAAAGTAGGTACCAGAGTACCCAAGAAGCTCCAAGGGCCCACTCAACCTTGGTACCCACAATGCGGGTGATAGTAGCGGTTATATCACAGGTACCTACCCTGCTCGGGCACAGTCATACCGTTTGTACAGATGTCCCAAGTACTCCCGACCTTGGAACCTGGCAACAGATCCCCCAATAAGGTACTATTTGAAGCCTCAACTCTCAAGAGTTATTTTGATTTCCCCTACGCAGATAGAAGTTAGGACAGGTCGTTTCAGTCGTTTGGCCCCTGTACAATTTGAGCATATGGGCGAGGAAGAAGAATTATAGTGAGACAAATTTTGGGCTTCCCATGACCTGAATCGTAATTGGCCCCCGATTATGAGAAAGCGGGTTTTGGAGAATCTTGGTTGACCTGTAGGTACGATCGAGTATCATCTATCTAGAAATACTGTCGGAAAATATTGCAGTGTCCTCAGGCAGAGGAAAATTGATCTCAGTTTGGAGCTGTGCAAATTTTTTGATATATAGGAGGCGTGCAACATTTAAATAGCTCTAAGGAAATTTGGAAATTAAGGACCCAAACCTCAAAGATGATCCCAAAAATTGTAGGACAACGGTCAGGTATGGGAAAGTAAATGACCGAACTTTGACGGACCGTTTATTTCTGTTGATGGCAGCAATAATTCGGTAAGTTTAACACAGGTAGCATAATAACTGTGACTTGTGCTGTGTATCGTTATACGCGCCCGTTGGAAATTAGGTATCCTTTTCGGTGTTACGTTTGGGGGACTTATTGTTTTATTTGAAGGGTGATGACGTCATGAGGTTCTTGTGTTAAAAATATGTTGGCTCATTTGGAGGGCTAGAAGAAGAGCAACCATTAACTAACCTAGTTCTAGAACTATGAAGATGAAGCAAGAACATTTCTTACCTAAAGCATAAGTGAGTAGGTAAGTAACATCTGAAGCAAAGTGCCTGTACCTAGACCTGTCGACTGTCGAGTGTCAGTATCATGGTCGTAGCAGGACCAAGAACCTGGGAGGGCTAAGTCCCCCAAACGTTCTCCTCACCTGGGAGCGTAGGCATTGCTTTATGTGACGTTATGTGTAGGTCAGAAAAATCCTGGGGGTGGCTAAATGATTTCTTGGGGAGGGGGGGGGGGGGGGGGGCGTAGCCCCCCCAGACCCCCCTTGCTACGCCTATGGTCAGTATCTCCAACATTTTCTGATTTCGGTATTTTTGTTTACAGATTTTCTGTACAGACACACGGTCACGTTTGACAATGCGACGACTGATGTTGAGATTTTGGACACGTCAAAATGCAAGGTAAGTGACCCTCATGCTCAAACAATTTTACATGAACGAACCAAAATTGATCTTTGCTTGGCTTTGGGGGGGGGGGGGGGGCCTCTCAAATCTACCAGACCACGTGCAAAAAATGCACGTGAAAATAATGCCCATAATTCAAATGTGTACGTGCAAAAAAATGCGCGTGTGACCATAAGAAAGCGCACGTGCAATCTTCCACACACAGCATCACTCGAACGGAAGCAATTAGAGTAAAAAAGGCCTAACAGTTCTCACTGCCCATAAAATAAGCCAAAGAGATACATAAAAATATTAACCACTGAGAAAGAACCTGGAAATGAACGCCGGAAGGTATTGTGATCCACCAGGATGAAGACCCCTTTTTAGTGGCAGAGCGGTGCCGGTGCGTCAAATTGATGGAACGAACCGTGTTATTCCCAACTAGGTCTGTATACCTGGACGTCAATAATACCTGGACGTCAATAATACCTGCTATTACATGAGCCATTGAACTTGCAACGTTACAACATCATAGCCAGTGCACTCCTTTCGCACTCAACAGGTGTGTCAACAAAACTATTTTCATTTATGTAGTAAACATGTTGACAGGAAAAAAACTTATCAATAGTACAATACCAACTGACAAAAACCCAAGGGGGTAACCACTCCAGAGATTCCCTGAGATTCCATAAAGATTTCAAAAGATTCCCAACGATATTCATAGAAAGATGAACCCCGAAGGGGTAACCACTCCAAAAAAAATTCCAAGATTCCCAGAGATTTCATAAAGATTTCCAAGGATTCCCAACGAGATTCCTAACGAGTGGTTAACCCCTCGCAAAAACCCTTCCCCTGAGTTCCTGAGTAGGGCAATTACACCAACGAAACCAAGCACCAGGCTATAGCTTAGCCATGAGTATTCCCATTTTCAAATTCGAATTAGAGAGGAGGCAGATTTTTTAAGAAGAGAAGGTACAATTTATCCCCTATATTCGAATATCTGGCAACACCTATGCCTTTGCGTAAAATTTCCCTCTAATATACATAGGTACGATAATGTATTTTTTGGGCTAGCTACAGACTCTGTGCTACAGAGAAACAGACTAATGACGTCCTACAACATAGGTCTTCTATAAAAGATAAAAGCCCTAAAGAGTTTGCAACAAGCCAGCCCATGAAGTCGAATATTTAAACCTCCAAATATTACACCACCAAGTGAAAGGGGTACCTTTTAGAAAGCAAGTGTTGGACCACTTCTCGAAAAAAGTGAAAATGAAAACCTAAAACTTATTGGATGACACGGGCCCCTCCATGTTCGTGTCAGTGTCACCGAAATAACAAGACGTGTCCGAGATGTTATCTGTATGCATTTGCACGATTTCGCAATGTGTCAAGCGCCAAGGTGCAACCTGAACCTGGAGCTAGAGGTGCATTGGTTGCAACATTTCTTTTTCTGTAAATGCAAGTCCACTACAGCGTGTTTTCAATTTTCCTACAAATCTGGTTTTCTTTTTCGTAAGAGAGGTCACATTGCAAAACATGCCTTCCCTATGCCACCTTGGTCACAGTGAAGGGATACAGGGACTGATGACAATGGTTCTTGTTCTTACGTGGCAAGAAGCACAACGCACAACCAAGGGGAAATATTTAGGTACCTATGTGCTGGAGTTATATATGCCTGAGATTGCATGAAGATTTCCTGAGATTCTCAACGAGATTCGTGGAAAGTTGCACCCCGATGGGTTAATTACTCCAGAAGCTTCCAATATTCCCTGAGATTTCATAAAGATTTCCAATGATTGCCGGAGATTCCCAACGAGATTCAGAGTGGTTAACCCCTCGCTTTTTACTTAAATATCGACCCCTTCTGGCCTCAAGGTACAAGGCTAGCTCGTTCTTTAAGCAAATATAAAAAATAAATTATTCAAAAATAAATCACTGACAAAAACTCCGATGGAGAAAACAACGTAAAAGACCACCTAATCTTGTATGAAGGAACAAAAGAACACGGAGAGAAATAGGATACGATACTTGTTTGAAATCTGAGACGTACAATCGTTTATTTGTGTAACTAGAGGTAGGTATAAGGTATAAGAGTACTTGTATTTTTTACGTGCTGTTACCTACATACTTGACCTACGATTGAAGCGAGTGGATAACCCATGTGTTCTGCTGTCTGAAGAAAACTTGCAATTTTCCAGTTGACGGATTTACATAATATGTGGAATTTTTGAAAATTCACTGATACTGGTTGAGGGCTTGCTGAAAAAAACATTTTTTTTCATGTTTAACTTTTCCATCAGGTGCTTGAAAATTATTCTGGGGAATCAAGGGAAGGGCGAGGCTGCTGGAAGGTACACTGACTTATTTCGGTACCTACTTTCTGTTCTTAGTTCTCACCTATCTCTGTGGCTTCCCAACCTGAGATAGACTTTTGTTCGAGGCGCAAGGTCTGAAATAACTGTTCAGAATTTTAAAGTGAAAACTTTCTTAGTCGTCTTGCGTTGGTTTACCTCAGATAAGCAAGAAAATGGTTCTTATCTTATAACTTGCCTATCTTATCTTATCTACCTCGCCAGTGAGATTATCTCACTTTCAATTATCACAGCCCTGCATACCTTATAGGTACATTTTTTCAATTTTAATTACCTAGGAGTCCTAGGACTTACCAAAAAGGTAGAACGTATTTGTATACCAAGGTGGTCAGAATTTTGCCGAAGAACTGCTGAAGACCTGACTTCTGTTCGTTCTCAGTTAAAGGTCATCTGTGCCTGTGCCTGAAGTGTGAAAAAATAAGGTCCACAGACAGGCTAGGTCAGACAATGTCTACCTATACCTACCGCGCTACCAGTACTTTTTTTTCGTCTATGAAGCACGCAGGTGTGCGATGAGCCTAAGGTAAAATTCCTAATCAACTATTATGCCTCATTACGTACCATAGGTTTTATGACAAATCAAGGAAACAGCTGCGAATGTTTATAAACAGACTAGCACCTTACAAGGTACATGCTGTTAAAACTAAAAACATTACAGCCTAAGGCTTGAGCCTAACATGATGTTCAAACCTGAGCCTGATTAACTAACAACTATGAAATTGTGCATTAAACCATGAAGTTTGAAAGATGAACAGAAAAGATGACCTGGTGCAGCGTGACGAAATATTATTATGGTCTAATAATAAAATTACTTTGTTTGGTTCGGTAGGTTTGTGATTAGCAAATTTTTTGTAGGTACATGTACCCACTATAAGTATTTTGTAACTACTTTAGGTTCCTCCTGTGCTAACATGGGTGGTGTATGTCAATCAAGACTAACAAGAGTTAAATGGCCAGTGGCGGACCCAGTTTGTCATTATTTCGGGGATTTCAATCTGTTTTCAAGGATAATTGACTTATTTTCTCCTGTTCATGAGAGGTCTATAGGTAGGTATATCCCAAAATTGGCAAATATCATAGCAGAGTTAGAGTTTCCTTGGATTATTTTGTTGGAAAAACCACAGAAGCAAGTAATCTCACTTTGGTTCCTTTTTAGGGGTAGATTTCGAAGAAAAATCTACCTATTGTAGTCGTACCAGTAGTCTCACTTTTGAAAAATTTCGTTAATGGGGGAAATCGGACGAAGGGGGGGGGGGGGGGGGGGGAATCAAAATCTGGTTTTTTGACCATAACTCCCTTAATATTGCAACTAATGAAACGTGGTTTTCTCTGAGGGTCGTCTAACAGTACTACCTACAACTTTTCTTCGTAACGTTTTTTGATCCCACCCTTAATGGTTGAATAAGGGTGTAAAAAAAGGGTTTTGCACACGAACAAATTCATAAATTGTGTTCTAGGGGTGTTATCGAGTTCTTTTGTTTTGTATTGCATTTACCTTAATATTACCTACAACTTTTGTCTGAAAAAGGTTTTCGTCCGACGCACCGTTTAGGCAGGGGGTGGGGGGTTGAATTTTCAAAACGTCATAACTCACTTATTTGGTGAGATATTGAGTTTATTATTTTTGCTATGAGTTTCTATTAATAACATCTACAACCTTTGTCTGAAAAAGTTTTTTGTAAAACCACTTTCATTTTCTTATTAAGGGGGGGGGGGGGGTGAAATTTCAAAACTCAATTCCTCCGTTGTTATTGTAGAGAATGAATTTGGGTCAACTGAAAATCTTCTTAACCGTCTTTCTAAATGATTTTAGACCACTTTTAGTGGATGGAAGTAATCTTCGAAATCTACCTATTACGCCTTTCGGGGCTGCCGAAAGGGATTTTTTAATTTCAAGCCGAGCACTCACGAACGTTCGGCTCAGGAAGCGGCTGGTTTCCTGCCCGATTCCAGTACGGCTCCAACGTTTCATGGGCGTATAGCAGGACCAAAAACCCAAACCTTCTCCTCACCTGGGGGGGTAGGCATGGCTCTATGTGACGTTATGTGTACCTAGTTCAGAAAAATCCTGGGGGTGGCTAAATGGTTTCGGGGGGGAGGGGGCTAAGACCCCCTTGCTACGCCTATGCCCCGTTTCCGAAATCCTTTCGGATATGACATGCCCTGAACCACAGGTCCAGGTCCTTTCCATTAGCGAAGTGATAAACTAGAACTAGAGAATCGAAACTTTAACTCATCCATATTTCCCCCGAAGGAATTTTCAGTTTGCTATGGGTGGAGAAAGGACAAGTAGGAACTGTCATTCGTGCATTGACATCCGAGTTTTAATTCTCATTAAACCAGGCTTCCGCTGAAGTCAGGTGTCAATTGACTGATTTCCTTAAAATTCGCGGAAATGCCGATGTGAGTGACTTAGCGCCGTGGGCGCCGGCTTACGCAAGAAAAAGCTGATCCATCTGGTTTCTGTTGAATCAGCCGGCAAGAAGAACCTACTATCGCAATACTGCGAAACCCGCGTCAGCAAACACTTGTGGCCCATAAGGTAACGAACTACAGCAGTAATATCGGACATGCGTGCAGAATGAAAGTCATATTATTATTTCTTTTAGAACATTAGGATACTTTGTAAGCCATAGATCTTCAGAGGAACCCGAGGGGTTAACCACTCGTTGGGAATCTCGTTGGGAATCTTTTGAAATATTTATGAACTCTCAGGGAATCTTGGAATTTTTTGGAGTGGTTACACTTCGGGGTTCATCTTTCTATGAATGTCGTTGGGAATCTTTGGAAATCTTTATGAATCTCAGTGGAATCTCAAGGAATCTCTGGAGTTGTTACCCCCTCACCCAACCGAAAATGCCGAAATCGCTATGGTAGCTAGAGAACCAGTTAAAACACGAGGTCCAATAGGTGCAGTAGCTTGGCCAGCTGAGGAATAGGATGGATAATTTTTGAAGCCGTCCATGCAATCGCTAGCCCCCCCGTACAGTTCCCCTTTCTCATGAGAGTCATGAGCCATGACCTTAAATTAGGCCAGCAACTGACCTTGCTTATATTATAAAGATAGGTTCAAATCCTAAAATCCTAGATCAATACCTGGATCAATACCTAAGCCCATTGAATAAGGCTTTAACGTGAGTCACTCGTGACAGTCGTGACACTGAAATAAGTGACTCCCGATAGCGATTCACGGCCCAGTGCCCTGAATGAAGAGACACTGTGTGACAGTCTGACAGGGATGTGACAAGAAAGCCTGACCAGATTTAGCTCAGTGGCAGGGCACTCACAATAAATTATCAAGCAAGAGAGCGAAGGTTCGAATACCACTGAGGCGATTTTTCGGTATTTCATTTTGCGTACTTATTGCATTACACTGTAATCTAGTTTGCGGCGAGGCTTTAGTAGGTATAACAGTGAAGGCAGATGCACGTTTTCGTTTTCGTCGAAGACAAAGAGAAACCGGCCCAAGATAGACAGGGGTGGGCCAAAGCCGAAAGGGAAACTTTTTCGCTTTGCCCGCCATTGGGATGAGTTTGAGTCCGCGATTTCACCCATGATGTTAAGATCCCCCCGAATCCGTACCTGATTTGAACAAAATCGGCGCAGTCGTTTGGGCTGGTTTGGACCCTCTTCTAGGTTGTGTCACCTTTGTTTCTATCATAGTTTACAGCAGATTATAACAATACCAATAACAATGAATTCCTTCAGAATTCTTGCATATATTTCTGACGCTTTGACGCATGAGTGGGAGAGGGGATAACCACTCGTTGGGAATCTCGTTGGGAATCATTGAAAATCTTTATGAAATCTCAGGGAATCTTGGAATTTTTTTTTGAGTGGTTACCCCTTCGGGGTTCATCTTTCTATGAATATCGTTGGGAATCTTTGGAAACTTTATGGAATCTCAGGGAATCTCAAGGAATCTCTGGAGCGGTTAAAGTTAAACACTCCGTCTATATACGGGAAAATGTATAAAAATATTGCAATTCACGGCCCAGTGCCCTAAATGAAAAGCCTGGATGTGACAGGGATGTGACAAGAGATGGCGATATCACAGTCTGTGGTCTGGGAAGTGTGATTCCGTCACAAGTGACTCCGTAATGAAGTGTGACAACATGTCATAGTTTGGGCTGTGGTTTGGAAGTAAGTTGCAACCGCTGTGGTTGAATCCAATCCGGGTACCAAGTTGAATTGTCCTATATCTCGCTGACCCAGGTGTCTTTCATTATTTGTGCCAGGAAGCAAGATGAAATTTGAACCAACCTTCCATGGCGTGGAGGTCAGGATGCAGGTTTTGCCATTTTTCATGTGAAGGTCCCAGGTTCTGTAATTCCGGTAATGATAAATTTTCTAATACATAGCCAGTACATGGTTGCTTTCCACATAATTCAGTAATTTTACCATGCACCAATATAGGTTTGTGAGGAGGTAAGTTGTTATGAATATGGGACTGCATACCATGGTTGTCTTTATTTCGGGCTTGGTAGCCTGGGTTTGGTACCACACGTTTTTCTGTGACGATTTTGTCAATAGTAGCCTTGGTGACGCCATTTCCTTGTAGGTATATACCTACTCAGGGCCGGATTAGCCATATGACCAGGTGTGTGCATGGACACCCTATTTTGGTCGCAGGGGCGCCATGTGAAGGCAAAGATAAATAAAATAATTGTGATTTCTTGAAATAAATTAATTATATTTCGTTGTTTGTAATTCTGCGGAATAATCAAACACTTAAAACTTTTCCCGCGCTTGTGGAATAGCGACATAATATCAGCGCGTTACGACGCATGTATCGCACTCAAAGAAAGTTACCAGCCTGTCATTAAGGCACTGTCAGAAATTGCAGACGATGCGCAGCAAAAGGCAGCCACTCGACTGGAGTCGTCTGCTTTAAAATCGAAACTGCAGCGATTTGAAAGCATCGTAATGCTTGTCGTATGGACCAACCTCCTAAATCGAATCCAAAAGGCCAGTATCTTTCTTCAAAAAGTCGACCTTGACTTGGGAGGGGCAGTACAATTGTTAGATTCTCTGGCTGAGTTTGTAACTGATCTGAGGGACAAATTGTCCTCGTTCGAAAAGGAAGCTTCCGAAATATTGCCTGGGAAAACATACGAGGAGAGGAGACCAAAAAAAAGGAAACTGCAGCCAGACGAAAGCCGTGAGGGAGAAGTATCTTTCAGTGACGGCCGGGAAAACTTCCGGATAAATACTTATCTACCCATTCTGGACAAATGCTACAGTGAGCTAAGTACCAGGAAGGTAGCTTATTCAGAAATAATGAAACGGTTCTCCGTTATTGAGAAATGCTTGAATAATGCACCAGATTTTGAGGCTGCTTTAGACAAAATGGACCTGACACAGTACCCAGATGTTACGCCAGAAATAAAGAGTGAGTTGCGGCATTTGAGACTTCATATTTCCAAATTATCAATCACCGAAAAACCAAGTAATGTCAACAACTTCTTGTCATGGATGAAGATGGGGAGCTTCGAAGATGTGTACCCGAACGTGGAGATTTTACTTCGAATTTACAAATCTCTGCCAGTGGCGAACTGCTCAGCGGAAAGGAGCTTTTCGGCGTTAGCGCGAATAAAGAATCATTTCCGAACTGCAGTGGGGGAAGCCAAACTGTCGGGGCTAGCGCTTCTCTCGATCGAAAGTGAATTCACAAAAAAAGTTTCGTTTGACAGCGCTATTCTCAAATTCGCCCATTCCAAATCAAGAAAAAAGAGTTTTTCCGTTTAAGAAAAAAGGACGAACTTTAGTGCATTGACTGAATAGATGGTAGGTAAGTGGAACCAATTTAATACCTTTTTTCCTTCAACAATACCTACCCTTCCAAGTTAGGGTGCAGGCTTGTATTGAATGCAGGAGGGAAGGGGGGGGGGGGGGGGGGGGGGCGCCAAAACGAAGATTGGTTTACCCTAGAAAAAATTGTTAATCCGGCCCTGTACCTACTGCTTATGTGCTGAGTATATGGGACAGCAGAAAGAATACGTCAGCAATCTCGCGTTTTTTCAGGAACGTGACGTTATGGGAATAACACAAAATGCGTACAATTACTGTGAATGGGGCATGAAGAAGTGCTGTCGCGCAAATATCAGCTAAACGTACGTACCTACGTACTGTGATCCGAATAAATGAATAAAGTGAATAACGGAGGAGGAAAAATCAGTGCTATCCTGCAAAATAGTGATTATACTATATTTTAACAGCTGACCATTTCCATTCTTGAATGCTGAACATTTATTACTCAATAAAAAATACACAAACACCAAAAAATCGGCAGGGCAGACATTTACGGACAATTTTTGGAGTTAATGAGTTGGAACACACGTGAATATAGCCACCATATGAGAAATTATTTATAAGCAGGCTTCATCAACATAATTAATCCGGTTTAACTAATAACCAATTTCTCATCAAATTGGTGGACACTTTCGGCGTAAGAGCCTGGTTTCACGGCACGTACGTACCATAATAAATACCTACAGATGAAATCGCACATAAACCTTTTGATACCTAGGCGAGATATCAGGCGCAGGTAGCGTTTTGGCTACTGTGGTTTTATGCCATAATTCATTTGTGGGATAGCCGTGTCCACCTCCTATAGTAGCGTTGATAGCTGGGCCCTACTTCGTCTTCTTCTTGCGCTCTTCGTTCCAGAAGAAAAGTCCTAGGAACAATAGCTTCATGCATACAGAGCTTCTACTCCCCCTCACGATTGGTTCAGGTCGCCGGTTACAAACAAAACCTAGTCTGTATGGGGTCACGTGTCTCAGTGTGTGAGGTCTGAGATCTGTCCTGAGACCTCCTCTCCTCCCCATAGGCCATACTCTCTCCAGTACTGTAGTATGGCCAGAATTTCATACAAGTCAGACGGTCAGACCGCTCGGTCCGCTCTTGGAAACAAATATAACGAGGAATTAACCACTCGTTGGGAATCATTGGAAATCTTTATGAAATCTCAGCAGGGAATCTTGGAATTTTTTGGAGTGGTTACCCCTTCGTTGTTCATCTTTCTATGAATATCGTTGGGAATCTTTGGAAATCTTTATGGAATCTCTGGAGTGGTTATACCCGCTCGAAATATAATGTGTGGTGACCCTTAACTGAAAACCCCATGCTGTGCTAAAACCTCTACATGGGTGGGCTGAGATGAATACACCACACTATTCCCTACCTACAATGATTTCGTAACTATTACACATCCATATAAGAAAAGAATTGAAAAATCTTTGAGCGGCTAACTGTACAAAGGAATAAAAACATAAATTTGAGTCATAGGATGACACTGTAATGACATAAAAATGACTAAGATGTCTTTGAGGTGCAGTATGATGACTGGTTGGTACTGAACAAAGCAGGTTGTTCCATGTTATCTAATGGACGTTTTTATAGACCCACTAAAACCATTTCTCTTAGACGACCAGACTCCCTGACTAATATATACTGCTTCCGTGTCTACCTATAGGTGTGAAGTCAAGTTGCAGTCATTAAGGCATGTAGGTAACAGTCAAAAATGTTATCCGTTTGGAGAGATTTTTGTTTTGTTTTGGAAAAGCCCTAAAATCCTTCAATCCAAATATCCAAATGGACCTTATTTAAGATTGTATGAAGTTTACTTGTCCTGTGGGAAGAGTGGCCAGGTATGCATGAAATATTGTATTACAAGGCACAGTAAAGTATATAAGCTTCAGCGTCAAAGTCCACAAGACAAAATTTAATTGTGAACATAATTTAGTTCGTCGGTTATATTGGGAGAAAATAATCTCAAGAAAAAAGAGCTGAAGTAACATAAATTTTCGCTATCAGCACTAAAGACTCGCCCAGTGATAGGTACCACCACCATTTACCCAAATCCATTACCACTGAACGTATAGATGGCGTGACCACTTTTCACGGCAACGGTAAAATCGGCATCATAAACAGCTTTTATCTAACTAATTATCGTGTGTTAAATTCAGAAACGCTTGCTTCTCGCTACCCAATACGTATTCAAATTTAAAATCCGTATCAGCCCATCAAGGGGAATGTAAAACACGACAAAAGACTAACACTTTTCACAGGCTTTAAGTGCTTTTGCTTCAAGAAAATGGTCGCGGGGTCGGGACAGCCCGAAGGACTTTAAGGCTCAACTGATAATTTTTACATTCCCTATTTTCAAGTGCAGTACCTATCCTATTTCAATTGGAATTCAAAATCAGGCACGATCAAAGAATGGCTCGGTTTTTAATCCTCTCCAAGGGGGTAACCACTCCAGAGATTCCACTGAGATTCCATAAAGATTTCCAAAGATTCCTAACGATATCTATAGAAAGATGAACCCCGAAGGGGTAACCAAAAAATTCCAAGATTCACTGAGATTTCATAAAGATTTCCAATGATTCCCATGCAACGAGATTCCCAACGAGTGGTTAACCCCTCGATCCTCTCTATAGCGTTTTCGGTTCCACTATTTTTTTAACGAATTGCAAAGACTTTTGAACCGTTGGGAACGAGAGGGATCACTGCAAATGACCTTAAAAGTACTGCACAATTTGAATGTAAAGGCAGGCAGGCACCACGGTGAGTCATTCTCTGGTTAAAATTAAACGCTTTTCTTCTGCCAAAACAATGGTAGTGCCTCGGTTTCGCCCAGCTGGTTGGCGGTCAATACCTTCCTAACACGACTTTCTTCTATTTGCCATGAATGAGTCGTACAATTCAATAGAACTTTACTGTTGACAAAAGGGCCGATTCTTTGGAAAAGAGCATTTTTCTTCGATAGAAAAGATTCTTTATTCAGCGCCACTCAGCCCTGGATAAATAAAAAAGTTCATGGGAAGTTTTTTGGAAGAAAAATTTGAAGATAAGGATTTAGAAGTATAGATTTACTGAAGAAAATTCTGCAGATTGTAAAGGCTGTCCCCGAAGGGTAACCACTCCAGACATTCCTTGAGATTCCACTGAGATTCCATAAAAATTTCCCAAGATTCCCAACGATATTCATATAAAGATTAACCCCGAAGGGGAAACCACTCCAAAATATTCCAAGATTCCCTGAGATTTCATAAAGATTTCCAATGATTCCCAAGGAGATTCCCCTAGCTCAGTGGTTCTCAAACTGTGTTCCGCGGAACCATTTGGTTCCGCGAAGCCTTGCCGGGGTTCCGCGAAGCCTTCTCCGAGCTTCAGGGAATACAATTTTAGTTTAGTTTAGAAAAATTGAAATATAAAAATGCATTGTTGTTGTTTCCTAAAAAACCTGTGAAATCGACGATCCAATGTTTAAGGTTCCACGAAAGAATTCTCGACTAAATTTGGTTCCGCCAGCCAAAAAGTTTGAGAACCACTGCCTAGCTCATAGTGCTGCCAGCTGAGAAAACTGTCGATGACTTTTGAAATGATCCAATTTGCTGAGCTTGTTCAGGTACGCAGGGATTTTTTAAGATTCTAAGCTATAGGATAGGACTCATAGTATCTAGTCCATGTGTAGGAGGTCATAGAAAATAAGTGTTGGCAATAAAATCATTCTGTCCGTCAAGTAGACACTCGCGAGACAACACTCAGAAAAGTGGATCTCGCTGAATATGTTAACACTTATGCATATAATTATCAAGTTGATAATTTTTACCTTTGTGGTCGCAATGACGTGGGCAGTACTATGTCATATATGACTTATGAGAATGTTATGCGAAAACCTGTCATCCTATTTGCATGCGACATTTGATGAAGAAATCAACTCCATCTCTCACTTTTGATTATACAATCGATAGAGGGCGTTGATTTTAATTGAAAAATTGCAAAGAGTCCTATGTTCATAATTTATAATTTTTATTGGCCAATCAGTGCCGTAACCAGAATTAGTTCTTGGGAGAGGACCGTATACCTCCCATGCACCTCATACTATAGGCTGGCAGTAGGTATTTTAAGGGTTGTATCCCTGACACAAACGCATGCAAAATGTGAAGCAAATAGGCAGGTAAAAAAAGAAAATCTAATATTTTAGCGAGGGGTTAACCACTCGTTGGGAATCTCTTTGGGAATCATTGGAAATCTTTATGAAATCTGAGGGAATCTTGGAATTTTTTGGAGTGGTTACCCCTTCGGGGTTCATCTTTCTATGAATATCGTTGGGAATTGGGAATCTTTGAAAATCTTTATGGAATCTCAGGGAATCTCAAGGAATCTCTGGAGTGGTTACCCCCTCGGATTTTAGAGAAAGCGTGAAACAATCATCTAGGTGCTAGGCCCGAAATTTGAGGGAATCTTCCTACTGCGTCTTCTCCCACGTACCTATTCATGGACGTACCAAAGAAAAGCACGGCGATAAATCGGTTCTAGTTTCTCGATAAACTGAGGCAGTTGGCAATCATTTACATCCAACAACAGTCTCATTTAGTTGATAAACGACCGTTGGTTCGCGCCTTTTTCTCATGTTTCGCGGCACGTTTTTGCGCCAACATTCAAAACGGCGACAGCTAGGGTGACAGGTGCAGTAATAAATATGAACTAGTAGAAAATTCTATACAATAGTTCCAGACCTGATTTATACTGATTCAGAGTCGGAGTCTAGCGATTACATGAAAAACGCAGTATTGTGAATTTATGTTTACTGTTATCATTGTTACTGGATTTTATTATATAGCTAACATAATAATATATAATATCTAATGTAATATTTTTACTGATCTTATTTTCATCTTGAAATATAGAATCATCGTCATTATTGGTACCTATCAAAGGTTCACAGCATTCTATTGAGTGCATGAGTTCATTTAAAAATACTCTGGACCTTTTTTTTTTTTTCCGAAACTTTGGGTTTTTCGACGGAGCTGTCGAAGAAAAGTATAGGTACCTATATTTCTTAATTTTCATTTTTTACTTTAAGACATTATTTCAGACTGACAGTGATACTGATTATTTTGTCAGCAAAGATTCAGAAATGATCCTATAGATCCGAAGCCTGGACAACAAGAAGCAGGCGCGTAATCTCATTTTTTTTCAGGGGGGGCAAGGTTCAAGCAAGCCAATAGTCGGCAGGGTTCATCCGATTTTGCTCAAATTCGGTATATAGGTACCTAATCCTAATGTAGACATGTTTTTAGATAAATTTTGATAACTCAAAAATTGCGCCTGCTATTGTCAAAAAAAGGCAAAAAAATCGTGTTTTTTGACAGTTAGGAAGGGCTGGAGGCTATGTATATCAAGTTGGAACTTTGAAAACTTGTAAAAGTGTTTTTGAATAGATGTTTTTAGGTCAGTTACAACCATTTGGAGGTGGGCTAATAACTTGGCACGGTTTTGGCCAAAACGTGCTGGTCATCTCTCCGGTGGCACTGTTCAACCGATTTCAATAGAAATTGGTAGGGAGGTATACTTTAACCTTGTTTGAAGTTTTAACGGACCAAATTTATCTAACGTAATAATTATGGCCAATATTGACATTATCGTAGGAAAATTTTCCAAAAATGGAAGTCACGTTTGTGATTGGTTAGGTCACATTTGCAACAACGCTAATCGACGGATTTTCTTGAAAATTGGTGAAAGTGGTCTCAGATAGATGCTTCGAGGTGATTTTCAATAAATTTTCAATTACGTGAAAATTAAGACCGTGACATGCAAAATAGGAAACATGTACTTTGCGCGTCGAATGACACTTCACTGTTTGACGGATATTATGTTTGAAATTCGGTACACAGGTGTCTAGAATTGTTGTCCAGCGTGTTGCAAAATGTTTTTCAGAAGAAGGTAAAATTCTGGCCAAAAAAAATAATTGACTTAAAAAAAATCAAAAATTTCGATGCCGCTGGCGTAAAAATTGCGAGAAAGTCAAGTGCGACCATTGTTGGACCCTTTATTTCAAATTCACTTCATCCGAGGAGACAGATTTCAGGGGGGGCAGCGCCCCCCCTGAAACATTTCAGGGGGGGCGCGTGCCCCCTTGCCCCCCCCCCAGATTACGTCCATGACAAGAAGACAATAAAGAGATAGGTAGGTACACTGAACACAGGAGGTACCGGAAGTAAGGTCAAAACTGTATTGATGAACCTCTTGACGTGCCTACACAGGCATTGTCTATATATTCACCCGTCATAAGATTGGTTCAAATCTCAAGCAGACATTTCAAATACAGGCACGGTATACCATACCTATATAGCCAGGAGAAAGCACAGGCAAGCTATTATTGTTGCATCAGCTACCGACTTGTCCTTCAGAAACTTAATAAATGATGCGGTATGGGTTAGGATGAAGCTAGAGATTTTCGAGGGAGGGAAATAGGGGCTTAGAAGATTTTGGAGGAAAATTAATAGGGAGGGAAAAGGGAGGAAAATTTTACTGGAGACTGATGGGGAGAGAAGCTGTGAGAAATGTGCAGAAGACGGGGACAGCCAAGAGAAGAGAGAGGAGAGAGAGAGAGGGATAATATAAAGGGAAAGGGGTAGGCAATGGAGGGGGAAGATGGGAAGGAAGGATTGAGGAGACGAGAGGGACGGGAAGGAAAGAATTCTATACTAAGGAGGAGAAGAAAATGAGGAAAGGCCGACTAATAATTTGGCTATTTCCGTAACATCAACAGGTATAGGTACGTGTGCGAGCTAAACTTCGTCGTGTAGCAAAGAAGCAACCTGCTTGGGAAAGAAAACAATAGCCACAAAAGGTCAGAA